>JAFBJS010003885.1:0-46503 GCA_016785265.1 Paraplagusia blochii
TATATATATATATATATATTAAATGACTATAAACGTAACATTCCCTGTTTCCCAGCCAAGGGTTGATGTACATCAAAACATGAGAAACTACATTATATAAGTCACATATCAGTGATATTTGTTTCTTATTTGTAGTCTTTACAGGTCATGTTTAATATTTCTTTACAGAACAAAATGTATGTGCTATAAGAAAAAGCACACATTATAAGTATAACAGATTCTGAAAGTATATAAGGGCGGCATGCTGGTGGGCCAACCCTAGTACACATTTGATTTTATCTCACGGGCCAGATATGATTACACTGCGGGCCAGATTTGGTCCCCAGGCCAGAGTTTGACACCTGTGCTTTACATTATTGAAACGTGAGTAATTAAATGTGAGATAAAATACTCATCATTTGTATTTGCTATTCATGAGCCTTTTACGTTCCTTTCTAATGTAATCTTTTCTTAACACATCAACAAAAGAACAACTACATCTATATGTGCAATAGTGTCATGCATTATATCAATAATTCTAAAAGTCCTCTGTACATAGGGGCTATATTCTGGCAGAATATGATATGATCCCAGGCTAGAGTCTGATGTTGGTGATCTACAATCTGTAGTCACTCACAATCAATTATTAATTGATTGTGAGTGACTAATTCATAATTCATATGATTAACCACTTTAGTTTGACTGTATCACACAAACATAAGCATTCTAGGAGTGGGCAAACTTTTTTCACAGTTGGTCCCAAAACCGGACATGGGGGTCGAGTCCAGAGCAGTAAGATGAACTGTTTGTTTGGACTTGGATAAACAGCATGTAAAGTCATGTACAAAACCTAAAACCCTACATTTCTAATAGCTTATGATGCCATCCACATTAGGGAAAGACAGAAGTATAATTATATAGAAATAACTTATTTAATTTGGACAAGGCTGGCTAACCTCATTACAAAGATCGATGGGCCACATCTGGCCCCCGGGCCTTAGTTTGTCCATACCTGTTCTAAGGGATTAGCTCGTGCAAAGAAAGTAGCACTCAGCTCAAAAGTTCAGAAGTCTGAACTGACTCATGGCGAGTGATTTAGATCTCCTTTAAAAATAAAGCTCTGCACTGCTTGATTTTCAGTTTTATAAGAGGTGCAGCCTCACTATCTATTGCAGCCAAAGAGCAGCATTTCTGCCGCCCCCTCCCCGCCGCACTCCATTAAAAATACAAAAAACAGGCAAAAGAAAAATAGGAGGCAGTCTTCCCATTTTGCAGAAAATCATTACACAATCTGAATGAGGGAAGAATATTCCGTGCCCAGACTTGCATCCTGCTATTGCTCCATTAATAACTTTTGCAGCTGCCATCCAAAGAACAGCAGATCTTGGTTGGAGAGGAGCTGACTAATTCAGCCTATAAAATAAAACCACCAGTGTTTTTATCATACGACAGACCCAACCCTGTTGTCAGATGTTCAACTTTCCTTTCCCGTTCCTCTTATCCTCCCACCCAGTGCATCTATTTGTGTCATACTTTACCAAAAAACTGACTGCAGTTCTTGCTTCCCACTGTGCAAGTGAGCCCTTAAAAGTGCACCGCACGTACTGTATTTTTACCCTACTGGTCTGATGTTTTGTGTGTGTGAGAGGTTAATTAAAAAGCTTTAAGAAAATCATTATTTCTTCCCACTACACCAAAAGAAACTTCTATTTAAATCATAAAAATGATGAATCTTCATGGAAACACTTTTAGGTCCTTAAAAATACACAATAACTAAAACATCCACGTCAGGGATTATGACTAGACAGACGACTGACCTTGTTAGGGATTCGCGCCGAATCTCCACTGCTGGGCGTATAAGAATGATTGGAATCTGGAGGGGGAAGAAAAACATTTTTAAGTACCTCATGAGGCCTGTATGTCATCAGTATGTGCAGCACAGTATGTGCGATTTAATAATGTAGGACCTGCACTTCATTACGATGTATGGTTGTTATAGAAACTAGTCTGAATGCAGCAAGGTCTCTGGAAGAACATGGCTGGCTTATAGAAAATGTAAACAATGTGAATGTGGTCTTCATCAGAAGTAGGGCACGTATCAATACAGGGAAGGTCGGTTTAATTACCACAGCATTTATACATTTGTTCCATATTCTTAATTGAGTACTTCAGTCAACGTATCTCTGCCTGTTGTTAAGCTTGATGTAAATTGTACTGGAGGTGGGTTTTGACAAGAGGGGTGCCAAGATAAAACCTCGTCTCGTATTATTTTCACGGACCGGTCATTAAGTTGTGGTAGAAAAATACTTCTTAATAAAATTAAATTTCCATTATTCTGAAATATTTTTTGCTACCTATAAAATCTTCCTACCCGAATTAACTGTGCATGCACACAACCCAGGTGCACCAAGCCTACAATTTTCACCTATCAGACTGGTATACAAGGTTAGAATCTTTTATCAATGACTGATCGCGTCATTTTGAGTTTATTATTGTTGTCTTCCCTCAGAAAATATTTCCTAATCAAATATAGTTTCATTATTGATGATGAAATCCTAGCCATTCTATTGGTCAGTTCTTTTGTTGATATGGGTATGGATCAAGTGGAAGTAATAGCCAGATGGGGCCGAAAGGAAAAATTATTTCTCTGCGGCCCGGCACCAATTCACTTACAGACCAGTACTGGTCCACAGCCCAGTGGTTGGGGACCACTACATTAAAGGGACACCATGCAAAGTACATTTCACCACGAGCTCAGACGATTCACTGGGAGTCAATGAGCTTAGAGAGGCTGAGGTGCCGGCTCAGGAGAGACGACTCAACAAAGGCTGTGTGGGAGAGCTTTAGTGCTGTGTGCGTGCACTCATGAGTGCAGCATTGTCTCAAGGTACACCCCACTCCCGCACATGTCCCTTAAGTGCCAACCCACACATGTAGTCACAAACCTACAGTACCACACTGGATGCACCTAATCACTGTGAAACACTCCTCTGCACAGACCTGCATGCCTGAGTCGCTGTGTCGTTTTTGCAGGTGTAGACAGAAAGATAATGTGACGGTAACCTCGCTAAAAACCCAGGGAGGTCGTGAACTAAAGTACTTTAAAACACAATTTATAGACACCAAGCATCTACGCTGTATTTTTTATATTATTAGAGCAAGAGCCAGAAGACTTTCTTTTTACAGTACTGCAGACCTAGGTAATGTAAAATGACTTTGCTCTCCTTATCCTTTTGTCAAGATCACTTTTTGATTCTCTTTTTATGTTCAAAGCAGAAGTGCAGAAAATGCTCTTTAAAAATCTATGATTTGAACCTTATGAACTTCATTAAACTGGAAAATAGATCTAAAAATAAAAAGTACATGGAAAAAAACTTCCCCAGCAGCAAGAACAGAGTAGCAAGCGATTAAATACAGACTCGGTCATTTGTCAATTCTAGCTCACCCAACTTAATATAAGCTTTATCGATATTGCAATACAGTAATTAAGAACGATGGCCAACCACAGAAAAGGACGGTACTAAACAGTGTCTAGAGCCTGGTATTTACTGTCCTGTGACCAAATGTGCTGAAGGTAAATAACATGGGAACAGATGTGTATAAGAGACAGCATCTAGACCACGAAGAACTTCTTCTTCTTCTTCTTCTTCTTGTCTCTTTTTGTTTGTTGAGAAAATCAAACCTTTGAGATTCATTTATTTTTGCTCTAATTGCAGAAAAAAATACGACTTTGTTTCCACAACACTGATGCCAACACTAGGGGGCCGTGTGGGGCCTGTGGGCCCTAGTTTGGACAACCTCATCCCTGTCTCTTATACACATCTAGTATCCTGACATACCTGTAATGACTACATGGTTGGCTGACTGATCGTCTTAAGACTGACTCACGGACTAACTGGACCAACTGACTGAATGACTGGATTGTCTGACCAAGTGGCTCACTGATTGACTGACTGTATATCTTGACCAACTGACCGGCTGATCAGGCAAACTGGACTGACTAACTAGACCAGGGGTGGGCAAACTTTCTGACACGTGGGCCATAATTTCTACTAAAATTGGCGCGGGGCGGAGTCAAGAGCAGAAGGATGGAGCGTTACTGTGAACTAACATAAATGGCATCTAAAAGTCATGTAAAAAATCCAAAATACTAATTTTCTAAGAGCCTTTATGACGTCATCTACTGGGGAAATGCAGGCATTGCAGGGAAAAGACAGACGTATAATTATAATATAAATAAATTATCTAATTTGGACAGGGATGGCGGGCCGCATTAAAAGGCTCAACGGGCCGTAGTTGGCCCCCGGGCCTTAGTTTGCCCATCCCTGGTCTAGAGCCTGGTATTTACTGTCCTGTGACCAAATGTGCTGAAGGTAAATAACATGGGAACACAAGTAACATCTGGACAAAACCCAGAAAAGACTCCGATCTTTGTAACTAACAGTATAAATGAGGAGTCCACAAACACAAACAATTACTGCCAGGATGGGGAGTATAAACATTTAACATCTTGGGAAATCATTTATTTAGTCCAGTTCAGTGATCACAGACTTAAAGTGCTTAAATTAATTACAGAGCTTTGTTCACACAAATGTGTGGATTAAACCAAGGCAAAGAGGACGTTGCTCAACAAAAGACTTAGCTGTGGGAGCAATCAAATCTATGTTCGGCTAGTTTTTGTTTCTTTCTTTCAAAAACAAAACACACTACAGGTGAATAGCAAAACCAGATCTACTTCAACCTCAAAATATCTGCAGCACAACAATGTATCATGTATAATCTATATTAATCAGATTGAGATGGTTTGGACATGTTCAGAGGAGGGACAGTGGATACATTGGTAGAAGAATGATCCTAGAGATGGAGCTACCAGGTAGGAGACAAAGAGGAGATTGATGGATGCAGTGAGGGAGGACATGGAGGTAGTTGGAGTTAGAGTAGAAGACACAGAGGACAGGGGGAGATGGAAATTGTTGACTTGCTGTGGCAACCCCTGAAAAAAAGGGACAAGCCGAAAGGACAGGAAGAAGAAGAAATCTTCTTGTATTAATGCTTCTGTTGACACAAAATAAAATGTCAAGAATTGACTGGGTCAAAATGAGGCTCATTAATGTGTTTTAGTTTGCTGCCTCCAAACAGCACGTGGACGGAGAATTTCATTTTGGGAGTTAGCGGCGTCTAATCCCAGCATCATAATTTGTAACACTCCATGCTTATTAGGTGGTATCTCAGGCATTATGGTCTGGAGTAATTAACTGCAGCCACCCAAGGGTAAAGGTGTTCATGGTACATGTGAGGGCTAAGCCTGTCAAACTGCGGCTAATAATGAAATCAGATACAGTCCCTGTGGTGGGTCACGTGCTGCTCAGCCCAATCACGGGCCGCATGAAAGGCCCAGCTGTCAATTAACTCAGCATCCAGTCTAAAATAACCCAACGCTGATGACCTGTTTGTCTTCTATGACGCCGGGCCCTGGGGTCGTTAGAAAGACACAGATAACGGGAGGTGAGGAGTCAGAAAAATAACCAACTAGGCCTGCAGTCAATTGCATAGGTGTTTATTCAGTCAGTCAGTCTGTTAGAGAGTTCGTTACTCAGTACTAAGTGTACGGTTAATTGTGTAGGCTTTCAGTCTGTCAGGCAGCTAGTTAGGTGTGTAATTAGTAGCGCAGGTTTAGTCAGTGTGCACAATCCAGTGGAGGGCTGTGCATCTTAATCATGGGCCTTCAGTGATGTCATAGTTTTGTGACGTCAATATAATGACGTCATAATAATATCAGTATGACACCAGGATTGAGAATCAACACTTATACATTATATCACCCTTAGTATAGACTAGTAATTGAGTAACACTTAACTTCCAGAGCATTCAAAATCAATTATTTGTTCAACAGAGGCCGGTGGACACAGGGGTGGTTACAGCCAAACATGACAATGTGTAATGTCGCCCCATACTCACTCACTCAGGTTTTTGATCTGAAGAAAATCAGGGAGATCAGCTGGACTTCTCTCTTCAAAATCCGCCATGCCATACATTAGAGTCAATTCTGTTTTCTGTCAGGAAAATAAAAAAAAAAATGACGTTGTCAGACTCTGGGGAGAGCTAATCCAATCACGGGTCACATACGTAAGGCCAGCTAGAAGGCTCTGAAGTCACAATCAAGACGATTGATCTGAGCGCTGTAAACTGAACGGGCTATGCCCATTTACTTACAGTGGGAATAGCCTTGACTTTTAATTTGAAGGCTCTGGCACACCAACTAGCTGAAATATGATTGGATGTAATTTTATTTTATTTTTTTAAACTAAAAACTCTTTTTATATTAATGAAAAAATAAAAAATATATAAAATACATAAAATCTTTAATACAATTTTATTTTAAATATTTATGAATAAATTTGCTTTTTTCCGAGTATGTTTAGGCTGGCAGAGAAGGCTTTGCTGGCCCTGATGGCCCACCACTGGCATAATCAGTGAGTTATCTTGTATTATTTCTGCTAGCTAAAAGAAAGGTTATTTTAGTTAGTTGGTTTGTTATTATGGTTGTAATCAGTGACATGTTACTTGGTTAATTAGAGAGCATGAACAATAAATGGTTTTTTACTTTTTTGATTGAGTTAGTTCACTGACTGATTAACTGGGCTGACTAAGACTAAGTCTGATTTATGTCTTAGGTAAAAGTTAGTATAGCAACCTATAGTATTCAGCGTAACATAGCTGGTTTTTTGAAAATCAGTGGTGCCATGCATACATTTTTTATACTGCCTTCTTTCTCTGTTTGTGCCTCATGACGACTATCCTAATTAGCTGAACATTAAAAAATAATATGTTTGATTATCATTGATGATACACTGGGAAAAAAAAACAAAGTATTTGTGTCGCCCCATATTTTATCATCACAGCCTTCAGGGCTTGGCTCATTCACCCGCAGCACTGTAACCTACTTTTTATGCCCCACTCCAAAAAAATACATTGTTTCCCGAGTCCACGTCTGTTTCCTGTTGTCGTTTTCTTTGCCACCAGATTGTGCCATGGTATGGTTACATGCATGCTCCGGTGCTAGCTCATTAACTATCTCTAACTAAGGACATAGTCATAAAGCAGAGAGCACATAAACAAATAACGGACCAGGGGACGCGGCTCTCTTGCGCAGCGGATCCATTTGTAACATCCTTATCTTTAAGCAGGGTTAAAAATGATTATTTAATGTGTCCACATGTCTTCTTTAATAATGCGCTTGCTGATGCTAATGGTTTTTTGTTTAATATGAATGTTTTATCAGCTGAATTCATATGAGAAACAAAAGAGTAAAAAAGCTTTTGCTTAGTTTTGTTGCTCTCCATCCTGGAACCACACACTCCTTACACTTATTGTCTCTGAATCTACATTGTAAATTAAAGTGAAAAGGGGCAAAACATTAGGGTGCAAATTAAAGACCTCCAGAATGCACTGGAATAATAAAACACAGCAGAAAACTAACAATAACAACAACAACAACAAAAAAAACTAGGGGACATTTAGAGAAGTATTGGAGTTTTGCTTGGCTGCCTTTCTCTAGTCGTCGTTTTCATTCTGGGACTTTCTATCAACACTAATCAAATGATGAAATGTTTGAGACTCATTTGCTGAGATTGTCTTCTGAGATGAGGTAATGTTCCTCAGCAATTTGAAACTCAAAATGATCCACATCTACACATCAGCAGCCTGGAGTAGAAGCATCGCTGCCATGTTGGTACAAAAGACACATCTATGTAACACGTTCACGGCAAACGCTCTCCACTTATGGACGCAGCACTTTTCTAGACTCTATAACTCTTGGCGTACTTTTACGCAAGAGTTCAATTGCTTGTTGTGACCTACTCACTTACAATAGTGAATAACTAAGTGTATCACTTAGCCTTCTCTGGAATGAATGTCATGAATGGACTGCAAGGTTGTGCAGACCAAAGAAAACTCCACTACTGCCAAAGAGACACAAAGGTATGCTGACAGTCCATGACACACAGTGGAAATATCACTTCAACAGGTGAAACAAAACAAGATTTCTTTGGTCAACATGATGTTCCATGGATGTAGTTTCACATAGAGATGCTGAATATTGATATTCAAAATATTACGGCAATGGTATTTTTAAATTTAAAAAAGTCTAAAACTATAATAAAATAAATTTCATACATAAGGCACACCACATTATAAGTCGCATACAATAGAAGCTGCTGCTTCTCGTAGTTGCGAGACCTGTTGCGGCTCACTATTGGTCCATGTACAAGGCACACCCGATTATAAGGCGCAGTGTCGGCTTTTGAGAAAGCTTTTAGGTGCGCCTTATGGTGCGGAAAATACGGAAAATAAAGAAGATAGGTAGATAGATAGATAGATAGATAGATAGATAAATAGATAGATAGATAGACAGAGAAGGACATGTTCAGAGGAGGGACAGTGGATACATTGGTAGAAGAATGATCCAAGAGATGGAGCTACCAGGTAGGAGACAAAGAGGAGATTGATGGATGCAGTGAGGGAGGACATAGAGGTAGTTGTGTCAATATACACTGTGACTACCCCTAAATAAGGGACAAGACAAAAAAAAGAAAAAAGAACAAGTTGATAATATAATAAAAAAAAATTGCACAAAAACTCCCTAAACCAATACCTCTAATATCCTGCATGTCGGTCCCTTGCAGAAAATAAAACCTTTAGCCCATTAAAAACATATGTATGATTTTATTTATATGACAGAGCAGACATAGATCCCATCAGGATGGATCCTGGAGTAATTTAATTTAGATGAGATTCAGGGCAGAATGCATTTTTTTCTTTTTGGCGAGACCTGATTTATTGATCTAAAAAAACAATTCCATACTCATCTCTGCGTGCACTCTACGCCTTTGTTTACTACAGCTATCACGTCACGGGTATCTGGAGGGAGTGGGAGAGAAAAAAAATTCTCGTGCTCCTTCCCCTTGCACAGGGCCAAGATTGTTGCCATCAGGTAACACATTTGATACATGTTCATTAACTGATGGAGTTTAAAACACAGGAATATTCCAAAAGATGAGAGCCTGCATGTTTTCCAATCAAGTGAGATTATATACATCTGCATCAAGACACATCGTCTGCAGGATTTCTCCTTCTCCCCCTCCCCCTTCGTTTTTTTTTTTTTACCGCAGGATCTGTTCACTGCTTTAACAGTCAAGAGAAGCAATTAAAAGCTGGCAGAGGGTTAACTAACAGCCAGTGGAGGAAAATCGATGAGCAGCATACTACTTGAACTAATCACGGTACGGAGGCTGAAGCCCACCAGCAGACGTGAAAAGTACAAGAAGCAATGACAGGGCTAATGGTTCGGAAAATGCCTCTGATGAATGAGGAGAATAAGGTTGTGATCTCTGTCTTCAGCCTCTTTTATTCACCTGCCTCCAGGGCAGCACAGTGACACTGATGCTGTTTTGAATATTTTATTAAAACATCACGCCACTCAATGCACTTTTCTTGATTTATTTTCCTTTAAAAATAACGCAGTTTCGAGCTTATCAAATGTTGTCCATTAAATGGATGAGTAACTACACTGCTTTTTACGTCAGGATTTACAGCAGACCTCTTCTTTCAAAAGGTAGGGTTAATACTATTGGTCGTGATTTATGTGAATACTTCCAGATATTGGCAATAAATATGTTCTGGTACGCTGTCAGCAGAAATAACAGGACACAGGGTTTTCAATAATTTCCTTGGCATCTTAGGTCCACACAGCAAAGAGGAAAGATTTATGGATGCAGTGAAAACGGAGTGGAAATGACATAAGTAAGTTGGCTGCGGAGGCTTTACACAAACATTTTTACGTTGTATACATTTGCACATGAACCACATCCTATGGCTGACTTAAGCGCAATGACCAGGTAAAGCTTATGGAAATTGACAGTTGATTACACAGACATTAAACCCAGTTGTCATTTAGACAAAATAGCGCAATTCCATTTTCTTTAATCTCTTCTGTGTAAATTACTGCTTACAGCCTGTGAATCACTCTTCCCCCATCACCCTGCAGAGTGGCGCCAGCTATCATTTTGGGAGCAATGAGGAAGCTAATGAAACCTCTCAGCATTTACAAATAGGACCACTCAACATCTCCACATTTGCATCAGAACATTGATGCATAAAAGAGAAAAGGTGCAAGAAAAGAAAAAGAGAGACGGACAAAGAGGGAGAGAGAGAGAGAGAGAGAGGGGGAAAAGTCTGTCTTTTCTTCTGCAGTCTGGGTAAAAGAGTAAACAATGCAGTTCTGCATACAGCTTTGAGACTTAATGGAGCCATTGCCATGGCAACCCTGTTTTGTACTCATATCTTTAATGAAAAGGTAATGAGAGCAACATAACAGTCCCAACTTCATTACCGGAGCAAGATTCAGCAATAAAAACTAAATCAGAGTGTCTGTCATTTGGAGGGAGCAGCAGCAGCTGCAGCAGATATGCAGTGATTATTAAAAAAAAATCATTGGTCATTGATGAGTAAACATATGCCAGGTATGCTGCTGGTCATTCACAGTAGCGTTGTCATTGGACATGCACCATGCACCGTGTCTCTATAATAACCCAAAATCCAAATATTTAACATGACAAAAAATGACAATTTCTGCTTAAAATGTCCAATTTGCATGTTGATGTTTTTATTAGCGTCAGGACGCTGACAACAGACATCACCGTCACCAGATATTTTAGAGCTCTGTGTTTGAAATAGCAGTTGATTAGACATCCATGTGACTAAAGCAATACAATGTTTGCCAAAAAAAACATAATGAAACCATCCACTGCCTTTACTGCTCACAAAGTTAAGCCATGCATCAGCTCTACTGGTCACAAACAATAATTGTTTTATTTTTCCTGCCCGACAACTGGGGGCTGGAAACATAAATTATGATATAAAATAAAAATCATATTTTTATAGTTATTTGTTGATTTTGAATTTGAAGCATGGGTTGATTTTGTTGGTTCTATGGGCCTACTTTGGCCCACTGACCACTAGTTGATCATTACTCTAGACCAGTGGTTCTTAACCTGTGTTCGATGGGTCGGTCTCAGGGGTTTGGTGGAGCCTCTGCCGCAGAGGACAAGACACCGTGGAGATCAATACAACCCTACTAAAGTAGGGTTCGGAGAATGCAAATAGTGGTGGTGCTGTGCCAGACATTGGTACTCGAGACTGAGACTCGGACTCAAGTCGCACTTAAGTCGCACAAACAGAGACTTGTGACTTGACTTGAGATTTGCCGTGTAAAACTCAAAACTGGACTCGGACTTGGTGTTATGACTCGCAAGTTGTGAATAAAGTCCATAATCAAGGAATTATCTTTTTTATCATTTAACTTATCTCACTTTTTCCGATGCGTTTCCCAGCGCTACGGAAAAAACGCAGGCAGAAGTAGTTTACTCCCTTACACCTCGCTAAGGTTCATAACGCATGAGTGCTGCCTCGAGTTTAGGTTTCATATCACAGTGACCATGGCGGCGGCGACTGGTAAGCCAGACTGGAGCCATTCCTTTTGTCATTGCATTTGCTTATAAAGACTTTGCCCATATGTCCAGTAAGCGAACAGCTACTTGTAAGGACTGTGGCGTTAAGATAAATGATGCTGGATCAACAACGTGGAACTTTCTCAGGCACCTCAGAACACACAAGGATAGGTCAGTGGGCAAAGGGAAACTGGGCTTGTGTGGGAAGATAACGTTACCGTTAGCAAACTAATTCAGCTACAGTTATAGTCTGTTGGCTAGTTTTATAGTTCCCCTCCCCTGATGTTACCGTTTTATTTTATACTTCAGGTCTCTACGTTTAGCGGCAAGTAGCAGCCTGCGTGTATTGAGCCTAACGTTAATTCTACGAAATGAATGGCTGTTTTAGTTTAGACCAGACATGGGGACTGGAGTCTGAGACTCGGACTCAAGTCACACAAACAAAGACTTGTGACTTGACTTGGACTCGCGCATAAAGACTCGAGACTTGACTTGGGAAAAGTGACTTGTGAACATCTCTGTGCTGTGCTCAGACCACCACAGTGGCAACATGGCAGCTGGTGGATTCGAACGTGAAGCCTTGTAGACAAATCCGCTTCCTTAACCTCTAAGCCACCACTGACTATATATTTCGAAATGTTGTCTTTGTTGTTGTTTTAATGTTGTCAGTTATAATTTTGTGTATGTTCACATACAGTATATAGGATATTTATGTATTTATAGGATTGTACTTGTTACAAATGTATTGTAAACAGGAGACTTATTTGCCTAGAACTTTCAATAACAAAAGTCACGCTTTAACCTAACAATTGTTTAAAAAAAACAATATGTTTATTTTATGATGAGCCTATATTTGAAAAACACATTTGCATCACATTTACGTTGGTCCTCTGGTATTTGTCGCAGTCTGAAATAAACTTTGACACATGGACCATTTACAGCAGCTCTGCAGAGTAAATAAACCTGGAGTTTGATGTCACCGCAGGACTTTTGTCCTCTCCTCATTATCACAATAACCCTGTGATCCGGCCACGTCTACCACAGTAATAACACATGATATGCAGAACCTTAAGTTAACATCGACTGGGGAGATGTTGATGTCAGGTACCAAAGTAGCCTTTAGCTACCTCCAGCTGAGCACTAAAGCCCCATTAGGTCCACAACTTGACTGCCTTTGCACCTTCTCCTCCCCCAGCAGCCTTCAGACATGTTCCATGCATAATTAGCTGAGTCCCAGAACAAAAACAATATTTTCATTTCAGGGTGATTTTAAGATTTGATTTTTTTTCTTCTTGTTTCTATTGCACTAGTTTATAAAAAAAGTGATCATCTACAATTTACATTTGATCAGACCATGCTGTAGTTGTGTAATCCTGCGTGTTAATTCCAGGACTGTATTGTTGATCCTGACACTGTGATATCAAAGTGGGATAATTTGTGGCCAAAATATAAGGAATGGTAAGAATGATGCCCTGGGCTGTGTCCTAGATCTGCTATGAATACATCCAAGGATAATTATGTAGAATGACTGCACTACTTTGTTTGAAGAGGTGCATTAACACCGCCTCCGAGGCAGTCCAAGAAAGAATGAACAACAGTGCGGCCGAGGGATCCGTCTGTGGCGAACACACTGCATTCTTCACTGATTGTCCTCTCAGACGGAAGGATTATTACTGGCTGGACACATGCTCCGGCGGCACCAGCCCTCATTATTATGCAGCAGTCAAACACAGGTTTAACAAAGAGAAATTTGTCTAGCGTTTGTTTATCTGGAACAGCAGAGTCTGGCCAGGCAGCGCTGGCAGCGACAGCAGCAGGATAAGGTGGATAGACAGTCAAGTAAGTTGGCGGTCGCCTACAAACATACTCCCTCACTACCTCCCTCCACCTCTCCCTTCCATCCTCCTCCTTCCACTGCCATCACCCTCTCCTGCTCCACACAGGTGCACAGATTTTCTACCTCCCACATCAAAGAGACAGCAGCAGAATGAGAGACTGGAGTGCAGTGTTTTATCTCCAGTTGTACCTTGTATTCACAAGAGGACGCTGCATTATTAATTTTTGGTTTATTTAGATTCTGAATCAGAGGTCGTGGGTTTTGGAGATTTAAATAAAGATTTTAGTGCATCAGTAACTTGTGCTTCCATGCTTCTGTTGTGTTCTGTAAATCTAATTTTGTCACCAAGCAAAATCTATCTTTATGAAAAAAATCTGAATAGAAGCAGAAAAACCACTCTCCCACTTTTATACTTCTTCACATCAAAAAACAACAAGTCACCGAAGTATATGCAGTGACAATTACGCTTCTGGTTAAGGTTTATTCGCAATTTCTAAATGTGAAACATTAGCCTGTTTATCAAAAAAGGGTTTCGATGCTAAAAGTTGAGAGACATTGTTGAAAGACATTTCAGACGTTGTTGAAAGACCCAACCTTTTTTTATCCGAAAATTAACTGTGCATGGGCACAACAGAGAGTTCTCAAGTGCACACAGCATATAACTTACTGCTACCAGACCGGTATAAAAAGTTGGAATCTTGTATTAATGACTCTGCGTCATTTTGAGTTTATTGTTGTTGTCTTCACATTATTGATGATGGAATCCTAGCCATTCTATCGTTCAGTTCTTTTGTTGATATGGGTATGGATCAAATGGAAGTAATGGACAGATGGGGCCAAAAGGGAACATTATTTCTCTGCGGCCCAGCACCAATTCATCCATGGACCAGTACCGGTACCCGGCCCAGTGGTTGGGGACCACTGGTCTAGAGGAGTATAGCTACTAGAATTCCCTCTGACATCAACCAGAAACTCATGAAGTTCCACAGAGGAATAAAACGTATTTCAACTCCAAGAAGAAGTCCAGTTGCTGACAACTAAAACTTTTTGGATATCATGACCTGGATGATTGAATCTTCACAGACGTGGGCCTGTTTAGTTGATTACAACACTAATGTAATGGCAGTAATCAAATAATCACAAAGCTCATGATCAGATCAGCTTTCTTTATAGTTAAAGCCATCACTTTTCAGTGTCACCAATAGAATGGTTTTAGTTCTTCCTGTCACTTGTCACCAGACAAATACATAAATGCAGTATTTTTGTATGCAAAGAAAAAAATTGAAGTAAAATATATCATTTTCTGGTGATCTGGTCAGTTGGAATTCTAGCAATGCTGATAGACCAGAGGTATCTTAAACAGCTCCAAAAGAAAGTAAAAATCTTAACACGCCAACATATAATTCCTCTTCTGTGCCATTAAACTCCACCCTCCTCCTTCTGGTGTTTGTAGAGGTTTCGATACAAAAGCTGTGTATAAGTGTCCTTTTTACTCTAATCAAGACAGTCACAGTGTGAGATCAACGAATGCAACTTTATACTCTAAGGACAGGGTGTGGCAACTCACAAGCTTTGTTGCATAAAGAAGTCAGCGCCTTTAGCTCGTCCTTGACCCTGCGGTGAACCGAACACATCTTGAGCCGGTTGCTGAGGAGATTAAATTTATGCAAGAATGGCCACCGCAGGAGCTCAAAGGGCTCTGGTTTTCTAAAATTTATGTCCCCATGGCCTAGAACTGTCTGACAATGGATGTCTGCAGATGTTATCTTACGATCTGACTTCTTTCTAGCAAAACAACAAACATTTTTGTATATATTTCAGTCTTTTCTTACTTCAGTTTGAGAGTTTTATAAATACACTACGGTGGTGTAGAAGAAGAGTTTCGTGGACACTTCATCACAATAATCCTTGCTTCTCCATCATTTGCCCAGGGAGAGCTATAAGTTCTAAACTCCTGTCTCATTACAGACAGCAGGTGCAGATGGTTCGGCAGGTGCTTGCCAAAAAAAAAAAGACGAAGAAGGAATAGTAAAAAAAAAAAAAAAAAAAAGAACAAGCACCTGGTGCCTGTGTTGTCACAGTCCAGGAGCCGCTTTGTCTATGATTAGCTTTGTTTCTCCAACAGAGCGCAGCAAGGAACAAGACCTACAACTTCATCAGGGCGGAGCGCAACGGCCCCATCTTTGGCTTTTGTCCTGCACTTGACTGCGCAAAGTTAAAAGGAAGACCGGGGGAGTCCGCTTTTATATTTGGGGTCACGCTGCAGTGGCTTGGGTGGTGCCTCACTGCAAGAAAAGAGCTATAATCTGATGCATGATAGAACTGCCCAGCCTTTATATAGGGTGTGAAAAAATGCTTTTGCAGGAGCCCACGAAAACCTACACAAAAAATTGAAAAAAAAGGGATCTTAGAGCTGATCTGACAAGCAGCGATAAGCTCACCCATACAAGATACTGGCTGCTTTCTGACCTGCTCAACCTCCTGACACTGTTGCTAGATCTTGAATGTGCAGGAAGTGAGTCTAAGAGCTGTCTCTGACCGCTTTCCCTCCACTTTTTTTTCTTTTACGCTTCATCTTCAAGGACGAGTGGAGGGAAGCAAGTGTGTTTGTACTGTCTGAGCTCATATGCCCACAGATTTGCTTTATTCATGGCCTCAGTTATCTGTCGGCAAACTATTAAATAATTGAAGAAATTATCAGGGCAGGGGAATCGAACGCCCCTCAGAAATGTGTCATGCCCCTGAGCAAAGCCTGCAGAAAAAGAAAATGTGAAAGATTCGTCTGTGCAAGCCTGTAATGTTGAACCTAAACACAACGTTAACCCATAGAGCATGATGATGCCACTAATGGCAAGCAATGACTGGCAGAATATCAATAGCTCATAACAGCGGGAGTCCATGCATGTCAGATAAATTTAACATTCCCTCCAAAAACTGCGCTTTGGATTTTTTTTTTTCTTCACTCCACATCAAAATGGATGTGTTTGATGCTGCTAGATTTTAACATGCAGGTTGACTACTGTTCCTCATATAAAGAATGTGACTGACGCAACATTAATCCCCAAACAAAGAGGCTGGCACAAGTACTCCGCACTATTTAAGAGCTTTAAGGTGGCAACGTCACTCTGAATTTCTCACTGCTCCTTCTCGGGCTGTTCCACTTTCCCCGAATATTCATTTGGATCGTGCTAAACACTCAAGAAAGGAGGTGAAATGCTACCGTTTAAATCCATGACACTCATGCACCCGGGGGACCTCCTTCTCATTTTCTAAACAGAGAGTGAAGGCAAGAACTTTTAAAGGTGTGACCTACATGGGCGGGAGCCAACAACCTAGACTCTAGCTCCGCTTCGTGCCAGATCCCTGCCTATTGGGTAGTCGGAAATCAAACGCCTGAACATTAAGGAGGAGTGAGCTGCTCCTGTGCAGAAATAATTCTCTCACGGCTGACACACAGCACTTCCTGGAGCCCAGGTTGGAATAAATAGCGCATCCTTCAAGGTGAAGTGCATGCAATATTTATTTTACTGATACACTGTTTGCTGTATTAAAAAAGCCTTCCCAACACCAGCTGAGTGTGTAACATAATATAATCTCTCTGACACTGACGTATGAAATACATTTCTTGGCTGACATTCATGAATAATGGCAGCTGTTTGGAGAAGAAGAACAAGTCTGAGATCTGTTTTCAAATAGCTTTCAGCCACCGTGTCGAGAAACAACCGTCCCGCTGTTTGCATTGAAGGAAAATGCATCTTTCATGAGTGTAGCATATACTATAATTTGTACACTTTGCTAAAAAAAAAAATATGCATGCACGTGTATATGTGAGGGTAAAAAGGTAGCAGGAGCACCAGAGTATGTGGGGATTTTTTTTTAGGTGGTTCAGCGACACACAAGATGACACACACGGGGTAAAAACAAAGAAAATCATGATTTTGTCAAGTATCACAGAGGAAAAATGCACTATGTGATATTTTTATAGTAGAGAAAATGTGTCAACGTTTTGTAAGTTTCCCCTCGCAGCACCGTCTCAGGTGGAGGGTGGCAGGATCTGCCCAGGGTGAGTGTAGAAGGGTGGCTTGGTTTGTTTTTTTTTGTGTGGGCTGGAGGCCTTGTTAAAGGCAGTGAGCATGATGGGAACTCCTGCAGGCAGCTGGGAGAAAGCCAAAACTCTGACAAGATCAAGAAAAGACAACAAGCGTAGCTCCCTTCCAAGACATGGCTGTTGTTATTTTTGTATTTTGTGCATCATTTTAAGCGATTCTAATAACACGGTTCCCCCTAGGACAACCTGACAACAGAAAGTCAGAGGAAACGTCAAAAACTGAGATGTTGCATCTGATTCCTGACACATTATTTGTCCACAATCTCACTGGAAAACAAATAATTCTATTCTCCGTATCACAGATGTAGTTTGGGCCAGGGTACAGTTGAGCTGGAAACACAAGGAGTATTCTGGTGGGGAATATTCACTTTCATTCACACATTAGGAATTCATTGAGGTTCTGGGATTCTCACTGCTGTGGTTACAACAGAAACCACTTTGGAAGGAAATTACCACGGCCATGATTAAGAGAAACCAATGTTGCTTGTCACTGAGAAATAGGAACCAAAACCTAACTTTCAAACTGATGCTTGGCTTTAATTATTTTTAAATCTTTTTCTATCAGGAGTAGAAATGTGATGCATTTGATGAAAAAAAAAAGAAAAAGAACTGCTAATTTATTTATAAAGACCAAATATTTTCGTGACGCTACAATGCTTAAATATTGATTTTCGGTCGTTACATAAAACACTTAGAGTTACAATAATGAAGGATTAGATTTGACCAAAATCCATGTTGTTTTTTGTGCCTTGGGATTTTTCTCTTGGTAAAATATATATAAATATATGGCTTGAAAGGTCAAGACCTACTAGGATGTTTCTTTTAGCTCTTAGACTAAGAAACTGCTGCTGGAACATTATCACTTCAGGAGGTGAGCTGGAGTGCGAGAACATATGGAAACAACAATTTGCTGGAAGACAATAAGAAGGGATTAATTAGTTAATTAAAATTTGCCAGTTTTCTGAATGTTTTTGTAGAATCCAGAGCCTCATAAAGTTTCATTTATTATCAATGAAGCTAAATAACGCACTCTAGGACAATGATTGGAACCTGGACACAGAGACTGGCATGTGACATGAAAGTGTGACGCCCTTCCCCCCTGTGAAGTGAAGGAGTGTTCAGATCGCACCAGCAATACCCTTCCCTTCCTTTCCCCTCCCCTCAGATTCAACTCCATCTGTTCCACTATAGACGAAGAGGGAAGGAAGAGGAGAGATGGGAGCGCCGAGGTGAGGATGTAATCTGGTGGAGTCGGGAGGAGATGGTGGAAGAGAAATAGGAGGAGGAGGAGAGGGTCAATGTTGGTGCAAATACAAGAAGGACAGAGAGGGAGAGTGGGAGGGAATGAGCCTCAATACTAGGATATTTGATAAATTTCTTTTTTTTTCTGTCATGTTTGGGTTTTTTTTTTCCTTTTTTTTTATTTATCTCTGATGCAGACAGCTTTGTTGACAGGCAGAGACAGCAGCATGTCATATCTTGTGAGAGTGTGTCATGTTGGGATTTGTGATCACCGCGCAACACAAAGACACTTGAAGGTAAACAAAAAGAATCCGCTATCACTGTGAGTGAATGGATCTTTAAGCTCCTGGTGACAGCAATAGTCTGTGTCTGACAAATTACAAAGCACAACAAAAGCACAATTTATCGCATTCACTGCAAATGTTATTCCTCCCAGGAAATCGACTTTGTTTAATTTGTTTAAGATGGCCTGTTTATTTTCAGGATGTCTGCCTTGAAGATAGAATATGCAGTATTTCTTTTTCAAGTAAAAAAAAAAACAAAAAACGCCACTATTTGTCACTCCCCAGCAGGAGGTGCTATAAATGAAGGTTGAAATCAAGCTTAGCCAATGATTTGGGTGCAATTTTTATATTTAAAACAAATATTTTTTTAGAACATTATTAATCCCTCAGAATTAAAAATGTTAGTTTCCGTCAGGACTCTGCATTTCACCCATCACCGTAGTGAACAGGAGGCAGCCAGCGCCCAGGGAGCAGAGTGTGAGGGCAGTACCATACTCCGGGCGGTAGGAGAATTGAACCAGGGGCCTTGCAGACCCATGTCTAATTCCTTAACCACTAGGCCATATTATTGACTAAATACCTGCTAAACAATACTGCTATACCATAAGCTGCCCCGCCTCCCAACCATCCATGCTGTCAAGGCTGATAATATGCAATATTTTGGTCACCTTTGAATTTATGTAATTCAGACTAAAGTAATAGACTGAGTTCCACAGGCTGATCACTGGCCTGGTGGACATCATGCTGGGCCTGGACGGATTGTAAACCAGCTGCTGAGACAAATCTTGAATACAATCTCCAATCATAAGGACTCAAAGGTGTCTCCGACCTCATTCCTGCCATAGAATTTTTCTAAATATTTGTCAATTGATTGTGTTTTCTATCAGTTTTTGTTTTTTGTAAAACTTTAGTAGTTCATCTTAGTTGTTTCTTTTAATAATGTGAAGCCTCTCAGATGTTACGTCCTTCCCTAATAGACTGGTAAATGAAATTCAGCTCATAACATAATGACAAAAATTAACAAATATTTTACACAAATATAATCAAAAGCAACAACTCAAAGCGGGACAATTTTACCAGTTAAAAACTCTAGGCCTGAGCTGTCATTATGTGACACCTCTCACGTAACCTTTTCCACACTTTTCCTTTGCTCCACTTTGACAGTGTCAAGCACTGCACGCACATCTCCTGTCACTTTCCCAGGCGAAAAAGTAAGTCGGCGTCCAGGCCGTCACTTGTGTGTGGTCAAGCGTGGGACAGTCTCGCCCCTCCCCTGGTGACCTGCAGCTGCCACTCAAACTGACGCTACCAGAGAGACTCTATTCAATGTCCTCAAAACTGCCCCTTAGCCCAGGGTCAGGGTTCATCTTGCCGCGGGTGGGAGAGATTCCTTTGCCCCTCAAGGAGGCAAATTATCAGCCCTGGCAGCGTGGATGGGTGGGAGGTGATAGGAGGAGGCGGGGCAGCTTATGGTATGGCAGTATTGTTTAGCAGGTATTTAGTCAATACCTTAATTCTGCATTATGCATGCAGTGTACACAAAGCTTAATTACATCACCATGATCTGGATTCCTCATTCAAATGAGTCTGTTTGATAAATGGACCAGTCTCCAGAGAAGACATGTAATTACTGTACCATTCTCATCTGGCATGAAGGCGTCTGCTTACATGTGTAACCCAGATGGAGACGGAACGTCAGTTGTTTGTCCTCGGCTTTTTTTTTTAAGCTGCCGACTCACACAGTTTCTCATGATGTGAAGCATTTTTTCCCCCTCTTTCGTCCTCACTTTCTTAAGACTCCGGGGAAAGTTGAAGCATTTGGAGGATGAATCCAATTCAACTCTCTCAACATTAAAGATCTTTAGTGAGAAGCACTTGGCCTGAAACTGTTTGATGGTAAAGCTTTTGAAACAGAATGATTTGAGTGTAGAGTTCAGAGGCAGATGCGAAGCTGTCATTGTTTCTCTCTTTAAAAACTCCTTTTTTTTGCTGCAATAAAGTGTATTCTTATGTACTCGCTGTTTTTATACCTGACACTGTTTCCATATTTTTTTTAAAATTACTCTGTAACCTGTACATAATGTTCTGTTTTAGTGAATTTATTTTCTAATAATAATTGTATTGTTTTTGCAATAAGTTTTCTTTAACTAACTAAGCCTGTCTTTATCCTTGGCATTAATGTCTGCATTTACTTTGGATTTACTTTGGAATGAAAAGGAGAACAGTGGAAGTTGAGGTTACAAGGAGCAGAGAGGTGGTGAAGGGTTGTGTTTAGATGTTTGGATCCTCAGATTAGCAGTGGAGACTGCGGAAGAGAGGAGAGGAATAGAGAACAGCTGGAGAAAAGAGTCAGGAGTGATCTGTGATAGAAGAGAGTCAGCTAAGGTGAAGGGAAAGGTTTACAGGACAGTGGTGAGACCATCCATGATGGATGGATTATTAGAGACACTAGGAATAGGTAGGAGACAGGGCTGGAGGTGGAGGAGTTGAAGATGCTGAGATTCTCTTAAGGTGTGACAAGGATGGACAGGATCAGGAATGAGGTGATTAGAGGGACAACACAGACAAGAAGGTTTGGAGAAGAAGCTAGAGAATACAGATTGAGATGGTTTGGACATGTTCAGAGGAGGGACAGTGGATACATTGGTAGAAGAATGATCCTAGAGATGGAGCTACCAGGTAGGAGACAGAGAGGAGATTGATGGATACAGTGGGGGAGAACATGGAGGTAGTTGGAGTCAGAGTAGAAGATACAGAGGACAGGGGGAGATGGGAAATGTTGAATTGCTGTAGCACCTCCTAAATAAGGGAATATATTTATATATAAAAGAGCAAAATTGAATTTATGCTACCTCTGTCTCTCTATACACACACAAAAACATATATATATATATATATATATATATATATATATATATATGAATATATATATATGAACTAAAAGGATAAATACATATAAATTTATCCTTTTCAAGGACACTTAACTCCAGGTAGTTTCTCAAACTTGTTCTGAATCTTTGCCTGTCAATGCAGAAACAGAACGCACCTTGTTAACGAGGCCACTCAGAGTTCACGCTCAAAACAACATTCAGCTCAAATCCACTTTTCAGAGAAAGTCTCAATTCCAGGCTTATAACTACCGAATAAATGTTCCTCCACACTCCAGAGCTCCGTGCTGCTGCGACTGCTGCTGCTGTGAAATCTTTGGCAGCAGCAACAATTTCACCTTTTTAGATGCATAGTGGGATGTTGCACAAAATGTGCGTGTGTCCTCAGGTAAAATGCACTCTATTTCCATAAATTGTCATTTCAAAAGACATACACGTCAGCAATTCCACAGCAGGTCCCTGACAACAGCAACACTTGCAGAATATGGAAAGAATTCCTTTTTTTTTTTTTTTCTCCTCGTGCTGCTGTCGAGACACACATGATGTGTTCGGAATACACCAACTCTCCAGGCACAGACAGAAGAAGCATTTTGAATGGCATTAATGTTTTCAGTAATTCTACCATTCCTCCTCATTTTTTTTTTCTCCTCTCATGACGCTGCATCACGTCTTACCCAATCACTCACTCCCTCTAACAGTTACACCGATGTCTTCATGTCAGTTTCCATCATGTCCAGAAAATCTTGTTTTTTTTCCTCTCCTGCCTGGCAGCTCCACTTCTGACACCCTGTCTAACAGATTCACTATCTCACCTCTGCACATGTCTAAACCACTCAACCTTACCACTCTAACTTTATCTTCAAACTGCATCTCCAACCCTGGCTGTTCCTCTGATCTGCTCACTTCAACCTCCCTCCATCCTGGTGTCTACTCATCAAAAAACCAGTATCTTCAAGTCCTTCCACTCTGGCCAAGCTAGCAGCCTCACCTACATTTAAAATTCCAGCATACATAAGTAAATTATTCACTCTTTCAAAACATGAAGCATGTTTTCTTACTCTACAGGGGACTACAATTACAGAGCATCACTGAGACAAATCAGGAGATGGAAAAAAGCCTGAAAACTTGAAAAGAAATATTGACCATTCTAACTGCAATCGAGACTATGGTGTGTTGAGATTGCCCCCTACTGACCGTTATTTTTTTAAGGTAACGGATGCTCATTTGGGGTTAGGTGTCACATGCTCACATGGACATTTATAGGCTGTTACATAGATACAACATGAGTTAATACACTGAAAAGGGCTGAATGAGAACATTTCTTTTACATCATTTTGAGATGGCAGTGGTGGCCTAGTGGTTAAGGAAGCGGATTTGGACTCACAGGGCTTAGGGTTTGAATCCATTAGCTATCTGGTTGCCACTGAGGTGCTCTGAGCAGAACACTGTCCGACCCACAGAACTTCCAGTGGAATCAACACCTCACAATATGGTGCAATGTGATTTGGGTGGCACCACCTGCCCATGGGACCCGGCAACGGTCAAGCATAAGGAGATGAATAATTCATTTTGAGCTTATTAATTTCAGAAACATGTATATTAGAACCGGGTAAGAATAGTGTGGAGACAGTATTGTTTGGGCAGTTATTATTAAATGTAAAGAATCAACCGACGATGGCAGGTGGCAGGGGTGTTTTCGGTCACCTCAGATTCCTCGAGTGCCAACATATCACACTCAGTAACAAGAAGAAATTATTGGAACCCCCCCTTTAATCAATAAGCACTTGGTTTAAGTCCAGCCCATTGTGAGAATGTGCTGCCAACGTGTTATCAACAAGTTGCTGAAGTTTGGCACGCGGCCTCGTTCAGTGATTGCACTCTTGTTAACAATTTGTAACATGGTTCAGGGTCAAAACGGTCACAGAACGATACAAGCTGCATATTTGTCCATCTGTTTTCATATGATACATGGGAACTTAGAGTCGTTAAATCCTCCTGGTTCGTAAGACACCAGGGGGAAAGAACAATCCAGCTTTAATTTAAAAGGTCGCAGCAGGATTTTCTTTTATCTATTTTGTTTGATAAAGCCACATTGCTCTTAGAAACTGAATAAAACCTGCAAAAATCTATCACAGGGGTGGCCACACGTTTTGTCTTGTGAGCTAATTTTCAAATAACCAGGCTGAAGTGATTTAATTAAAACTCTAAATATATTTACCCATATAAACTGGATATCTTATTCTCTACATTGCTATACTGTCTTAAGCCCAATGGTTGGCATCTTGAAATAGAATCACATCTCTAGTCTTAATGACTATTATTCTTTTTTATGTTATTGCTCAGGATCTACCCGCACTCCTTTGGGGATCTACTGGTAGAAAAATATTTTGTGGTCCACACCTTGTTATAAAAATGTAATGTTAGTAAATTCTGTTCATCTGCAGTGTCATCGTAGAATCTGTAAGAACTGACTTTTTCTAAAGTCCAAAGTTTTATTTCCATACTGAACAATGACACCTTAATTGAGTTTGCATGCCAGCATTATTATTAATTCACGGTTTTTTTTAACATTAATTAGTTTCATGCGTGATTTTGGTAAGGTGTTATCAATAAAAACTGTTATTAATTGAGACATTTGATGTTGTTTTCTTTTACTTTGTGAGTGTTTTCCATAAACGCAGTCAAAAACACATAATCTTCTTGATTTGTGAAACAAATCCCATGAAGCAGCCACAGTCACACTTGTGATTCTGTTTGTCATCGGCTTGTCTTGGCTGAGTTTGAGGGATTTTGGTTGTGTGCCTGTGCTGCTGTGGTTTTGTCTCAGTTTTCTTGTTTGTGAAGTGCCTCCCAAGTGGATTCTTCCGACATGACACAGGTTTTTTTTTTTTTTTCTCGAGGGGCCGTTGCAGCTCAGGCTCTATCAGCATGACTGATCTCGTTTATACTAGTCGCATCCAAAGAGGCCCACGGTGTTGGGGAAAGGCAGCCTCGGTGACAGCACAGATCACTGAGCCGCGCAGTGTGGCAGCCAAGGACCTGCATTCTCTGTATGCACAACCTCAGGCTACAGGAGGTGCACAGTGTTCTCCACCAGGGTAAACAAACAGATCAGCATGCTCCACTGCAACACATTATACCCTTTAATGCATTTAACATGAGCCTATCATTTATTCCTATGCAGTGGTTTCTGCCACAGAGCCGCTGCGCTGACAAACTCTGGTCAAATTCTCTACAGAGGTGATGAGGGACGGGGAAGTACAAAGTGTGTAAATTGCTGTCAGACAAATCATGGACGTCGTTAAAAATACAGGAGACTGGAACGGGGTGAAGAAACATTATTTATTTGTATATGATTAATTTATAAAATTTGGTTACATTTGCCTAAAATTATGAATAATATAAACACTAAGTTCTCATTAAATTATTATTATTTGTTGTAGAAGCTGTAGCAATGAAACGCTAGAATATTTATACGTCCATCTATACATTTTCATCCATTTCTCCATTATCAGATCACAGCAGTCCCCACAACCCAAATCACATTGTACTACACATTCCTTCCTGCAGGTGGTGAGCCACGTGGAAGCCAATTGCTCAAACCCGGATTTGAACTTGCCCAGGAGGTGAATCCTGGAGTTTCACACCAAAGACAGAGACATTCCCTCTAGGACAAAGTGAAGGATTATTTACATGTCTTTAATACGATTTCTATTTCTATTATTATTATTATTATTATAAAATGAACATTAATCTTTTAATGTTATTACTTTTCCTGTGCTTTATCATGTAACGTATTCTTCACCATACCAACTTCACCATTAAATAGTTACACTAACTCCAATTAGCTTCCAACCGGTTAAACTAAACCAAGCAGGCGGATGACAAATTTCCATTGTCCTTTCAGCTAACCCCATCGTTTCCCAACCACAGAATCTTAAGTTCATTAAAAAGTAAAGAGTTACGTTAAGCTTAAGGAGAAAAGAAAGAGACTGTTCCAAAAACTCATTTCCATTCACTATGGCAAGCAATTTTTTAGCAGAAATAGCTTCTTCGGGGCATAGTAAGATTTGGGCTCATCGTGAGGTAGACATTTTTGGTAATTTTTGGGTTACTGGGAACACGCCATTTTCCGAACTACACTCTTGGTACCTTACATTCATTAGGCCCACTGAATATGTCCTTGTAATTGTATCATGTTAATATTTCAATGTTGATTTGTATGATGCACTCCTGTCCAACTTTTGTCAAGCAAGTGCTGTAAATTCACAAAAACTGAAATCAGACTAAATGAAATCAATAAGGCAGCAGACAGCATTTGTATGCTCTTAATGGCAACGCAGGAAAAAGAAAAAGCTCATTCTGTTAAAGAAAACTCATCACCCTGTGACAGCCATCTCCGTGCCTCCATATTAATTTTTTTTTCCCCTCTTCTGCTTGTAATTGATTTCTTCTTCAATTTATTAATACAGCCGATGGAGCGCCTGGAGCACAGCACTAGTTATCTGAGGCCTTCCAGGGCTCAGGTCTCAGCACAGGGTCTACATTAATATTAATAGGACCATTCAAGTAATGTATTGATCACAAAATCAATGTCTGTTTCTTCGCGTCTTGCTCAAATGATTACTATGAAATGGAACAGCAGTAAGGCAGGAGATGAGCCTTTTCAATCATTTTGCTTCAATTTCACGTTAAGGTTTCCCTTTGATTGTCTTGTGTGTTAATCAGTTACCCTAATTCCAAAAATTAAATGGATTTACAAATAACAGAGATTTGCAGACAACGTGTTTAAGAAATACCTCAGTGCAAGGAGCCTTCACTAAATCCTGAAGGGAGGTGTGTATCATATCAGATGCCAATAAAACAGGCAAGTACTGTCAGACACGTAGATATATCTTCATTGGGGTTGGACGCTTGGCATTTTCACCAGTAGCAATACCAAGTCCGTACAATCGCCAATACTTTATGTGGAAAATGGTGTTTTTTTAGTTATTTAGTTGGTGGCCTAGTGGTTAGGTAAACGGACTTGGGTCCACAAGGCCCCCGTTCAAATACCCCTACTGCCAAGTTACTGCTGAGGTGACCTGAGCATGGTATTGGCCCCATTCACCGCTCCCTGGGCACTCAAAGCTGCCCACTGTTCACTTTGGTGATGGGTTAAATGCAGAGGTGACATTTCGTTGTGTGCTGTGGTCACAATGTCACAATGACAAGGAGTTTGCTTTCCTTTCCTTCCTTAAGTTGCTAGCATCGTAGTGGAGGTTGAAATACCTCCAAACTGTTGACATTATCTACCTACGTTACTTTATTCAACCACCCACAGAGCAATAACTGCCGTCAAAACAGAGTAGTGAAAATCCAATACCTCGTTCCAGGTTGCTAACTTAGTACACGTTTTTGAGCACGGGTTTAAAATAAAATATCAGGTTTATTGCATTCATACCGCTAAGACAACAAGATGAAAACACAATCTAAAACATAGGGAACAATCTCATCCAGAATAAGCAGAAGAAGACGTCTTCCTTGTCTGACACCTCTATGTCCATAGTGCTCAATGTCCAATAATACAAGATAGGATGTCCTACACTGAGGACAGCCTCCCGTTTTGCCTCATGTAAGGCCATGTTCTATCAGGTCCAGGGTTGTCCACGCCCATATCTCAGTGGCTCAGTTTGAGTGCAGTGGGGTGAACGTTACAAATGTCGAACCAATGCTGATTTACCTCCTTGTGTGGCAGCAGGCCATTACGAGGCAAAAAGGGCCGGCGCCAACGATCACGACTGCCCAACACCTGCCAGAAATGCTGGCCCTTAAGAAGAAAGACAGCATTGTGGGTGTAGGAGAAGTAGGCAGCGTCAACGTTGCCATCTGGATGGTCTCCGCTCACCACAGGAGGGAAAACATCCCTGATGTTTTTAGGGAAGCCTCTTGCCAAGTTGTTGGCTGCCACATTGAAGGCATACACCTGTTTGAACAGATAATTGATTTTCCTTCTTTCACTTGAGTCCAATGAATTACAATAAGAAAACAAATCACACAGGAAGTGTACTCTACTGGCTTTGTTGGCCCTGGTGAACTATTTAAATATTAGGAAACTGATGATTAGTTTGAGAATTGCTACTAATGCAGCTTTGGTTATAGATCAAACAAATGCACTGTGGATTATCACAGATGGAAAACTGTAATTAAATCATTTGCGGACTGAAAAATTAATCAAAGTTGAGGATACATTTCCATTTTTAAATAATAACAATAATAATAATAATAATAATACATTTTATTTAAAGGCGCCTTTCCAAACGCTCAAGGTCGCCGTAACTCTCCTTCTCTTTCCTGAGTCTTCTTTTATACTGCAAAATGTACTGTTTTTTTTTTTAAAACTTATCATCAGCTGTTGCATTCTGAATGCATCAGAAATAATAAGATAATAAGACATGAAATATGACATGAATTGCATTTATAACCAAAATTTGTTCAATGCATTCAAATCACCCCTGGGGAGATTTGTGAGCTCAAAATACCACGGACAGGGCAGAATTAAAATAGATTTTCCAGTAAGAAGGTCATTTTTTTTTTATTGCCTCTGTTTGTTTCAGAATATGCCAACTTCTATAAAAAGTAAGGAACCTTCAAAGACTTTCGCGATCCCCTTTGCCAGCCAGCTAAAGGTCTGGAACCAATTGTTAAGGACCTCTGGTAAAAAGGTAAATTCCCCAATATTACCTAAAATTAGGAATTAACTCAAGAATAAATCTTTTTTTTTTCAATAATAAGATGTTTTGTGTTTTTGAATATCTGATAATCATACTTGTGAAATATTAAAAACAAAGATTTTGTCCCAGTCCTTGTAATTCCCCCAGTGTGTCATTCACGGTGTGTAGATTGTCCCTGAAACCACCCAAGGATTTGTTCTGTGTGGCACTTTTAGCCTATTTGATTAAAAACTTCAGAGATTTAATTAATTGACTTTTTTTTTTTTACAAAAGCTTCACTGTGTAATTAACTGTAGCTTAATGTGACAGGAGTGGCATTTTAATGGTGTTCTATGGCAATTTTTACAATAAATCTAAAGTTAAGATGTAGTGTCCTGGGGCTTTTGTCGAGCTCCGGTGAAATAGCTAAACCTAGCTAGACCTTCTGGTGCTACTAGCATATGTTCTAATTCTCCCTCTGTGCTATATACAGTATATATAAAAGCAAACAACAGTCACACTCACAAGTCTGTTCTTGAAGAAGTAGATAATGGAGTCTCTTCTGTCGTAAAATGCCGTGTCGATGGGACCGGAAACGCCAGGAAAACTCTCCGAGATTGGCCTGGGATAATGACGTCCTTCTGGGTCCCGCGTAAAAACTTTGTCATTTTCAGTGTCATACCTCCACAACTGAGTACCTGCATAGAACAGCAACGGCTCCTAAACTCTCCTGGGATAAAAAAAAAATCCCAAATGATATAACTGCACCGCATGCTACCTTTAAAAAAGTAAACAGCATCGCTTTTCCTGGACCACACGTGAAGGTAGGCATCCACTCCGTCGGCGGGAATCCCTCGCCAGCCAGTCTGCAGTGTCACCGGGTCCCCGTAACGTGTGCGGTTATTTCTGTTCTCATAGAGCCAGTACCAGCCGTCTCTCATGAAGTAGGTGTTGAAGCGAATGGAGATTTCACCATGAGGTGTCCTTTCTTTCCTGATCCAGTCAAAAACTGTGTTGAAACCACCTTTGCACACACCTTGTGATAAGAAATAACATTTTAGTGTCAAGTACACAAAAATTAACCACTATGTGTATGTATATTTATGGCCACAAGATGGTGCTGTAGCCTCGTACCATAGAGGCTTTGTATTGCCTTTCTGTCCATCCAGTCCATCTCGAAAACAGCGGCTTGTGGAAGATAACTGGGCTGCATTATAGATCCGGACCTGTATATGTGAGGAAGGCCTAACACGTGACCAATCTCATGAACTGCCACCTACAAAACAACGTAAATAAACACATATATTTATTTTACATTCATTACAATACTCTAAAAATCTATCTATCTATCTATCTTATCTGTCTGTCTGTCTGTCTGTCCTTCTGTGCTTATTCTAATATGTCATGCATAGCACTTACCTTGAGAAGACTGATCCCACTGCCTGTATTAGGAGCAGTGAAATGTTCATCATCATCAAAGTGTATGTCACCCAAGAACCAGGCGTGAGCAAATTCCTGACCAGTACCATCAAACCGCTGGTTGCAACCAAGATGTCTTCCTGTGTGAGACAAGGAGTCAGACTAGAACCATTAAAAAAATATAAAAAATAAAACATAAACAGCAGCAGTTTAATGGTGCTTTGAAAACCACTGGTCAAGGTTCGGTATATTTTAATTGCTTGATAAGATTGTTTCATCAATCAGAAATATTTTCTCGTGAATTCCTAGTTTAGTTGCTCTATCTGTCTATCTATGATTTGGCTTTCTGTTGGGCAAAAGTTGTCAAACACTACTGATATCATCGATGATACTCTCAGAGACTTTCTCTGAAGATTCTCATTCATCTATGATATCCAAAAAGTTTAGTTGTAACCAACTGGACTTCTTCTTGGTATGAAAGACGTTTTATTCCTCATTTGAGGAACTACATTTGAGGAACTACATTGGTTCTGGTTGATGTCAGAGGGAACTCTAGTATTTCTACTCCTCACACAAAAAAGTGTGATCAAAACAACCTGAAAATCAACCTGAGGAATTAAACTTTTAACTCCAAGAAGTCCTGTTGCTAACATCTTAAGAGATTGTGTTCCAAACATTAATTTTAAAAACTGACCTGTGCCAAAGCCCAGTCTGATGTCAACATCCTCCAGTGGGGAATGCGCATCTTCCACAAACTCCAGTGGAGATACCTCACTCCACATCCTGAAGGCCAGTCTGAAGATGTACCTCTGTTCTTCCACAGACAGCTGACTGCTGTAGCCTTCACCGATTAACCTCCAGCTCAGCACCATCTTGGAAAAGGCCATGTAACCAGTCGAACCCAGGTCCCTCTTTTGTCTTCTTTTGGACACAAGGGATGCCAGGTGCCGCTTTCTGCGCTGCACTGTCTCGCTCTGGTGTCTGCTCTCCTTGTCGATGTTCCCGATTTCACTGTGTGACACTGTGCCATTTGAACTGTCCACAGCCGTGTCACTAAATATGTTGAAATCATCTGTGCTGTTTGTCCTCGTGTCATTGGAAAGAGCAGTCAGGTCAGTGTATGTGTCATTAAAGTTAGGTGTGTTGTCTTCGGAGGAGTTTGATGAGCTTAAAGAAGAGTCCATAAATATGTCACCTGATGTAAAGTTGCCGTCTGTCTCGTTGAAATCATCACTAAAACCACTTTCACTATCCAAGACATTATTATCTTCACGGCCGCTCAGGTCCAGCTCTTTGTCAGAGACACCACATCTGGGTTTGTTCATAGCCAGCTTGGTGGCCTCATCAAACACTCCTGTCATGGGCAGGCCAGACACTTTCTGGAACTCTTTAAGCGCTGAAATAAATGTTTCACTTTGACTGAGTCCCTTGTCTATACCAACACCATCTTGAGGAGAATTCCTAGAATCGGACATTGGCATTCCCTCCTGGATCATGGCTTGAAGATCAAGGAAATCATCATTAAAATCCACAGGTGACTCTTCAAACGCAACCTCCTCCCCCTCCACTGGCTGCATGAACCCGTATCTGGAGAGAAATAACTAAAATCAAAAGACAAGATAGAAATTACGAGGAGCTCCAAGCATTTTTACATGAGAGGACAAAGTTCAAAGACAGTGAGTGGTTTACCTCTGCTGTGTAGGTATCTGTTATGCCTTGAGCCTGGTGAGAAGTAAAGGTCTGGATGTCAGAGTGATCCCGACTGTGGAAAAGTTTCTCTGCACCAGCTGAGCTGATGCTGGTCAGACAGAGCAAAAATATCAGCTGGGTAAAAGTCAGCATCGTGATGTTGGGTTCTCTAGTGACATTAGATCCAAGGGAAAGAGGTGTTTTATAGCTGAATCCTACCATCACACACACTCAGCTGAGGGAGCTACTCTCTCAAGACGTCCTACTTTTCTCATCTTGAAGTGAAAAACAAACTTAACGTTACCCTCTGCCCCTGATTGGTCTGTGTGTGTCATATACATGTGTGATACGCGCTCCAATGGTTTTAAGTGAACTGATGTTGAACTTCCTCTGCTTTCATGTAAACTCCAGGACACTTGAACGCAACACAAACAAAGCAACATAAACAAATAAAGCATGTGCAAACCTTATTCCAATTCTTATGCATTATATTTATTTTCCTATTTTATTAGAAAACTGAAGGTATTTTAAGCATCTTCATTGAACACAACATTTTCCCTTTGGTTTATACAATTTTGATCTGCATTTATGACACAGGACGGTTCAGTGGGCAGGATTCAATCAATTGATTATCACTTTCTACACAAAACAACTGCGTCTGTCCTGATGGAAATGATCGCACAATAAATATACATACATTCACCTTTTTTCGGTAAATAAAAATAAAATTATACAGTGTAACAGGGCAGGATTCCATCTCCAGAGCTACTCCTGGAGAACTTTGGCTATGGCTGCTGCTAAATGTTCAGCTGTTGGTTTCTCTGCTGTACAGCTGACACACAGGCCTTCTGCTTCCATGGCATCACGTGTAGTCGGCCCGATGGCTGCGAACTGAAGACAAAGATACTTATTTAATAGGCTTTCTGACGCAGTAGACGGTATGTTTAATACCATTTTGTTATTTTTAATGCAATATACCTTTATCCAAGTCAGCTGGTCACCACTCAGCCTCCGTATCACATCTAGACAGAATTTAACTCCTGATGGACTGAAGAAAGCTACACTGCCAGGAACACCCTGTGAGAAATATATAATGCATGATTTATACAATAAAATAATTTATTTAATTGAGTAGAGACATTTTTACCTGCTGTTCAAAAAAGTTCTTCAAGTTTTTCTCCAGGTCTGGATGTTCGGCTGTTTGATAGACAGTCAGTGTCTCCAGAGGCACTCCTGGAAACAAAGAACCATTCCAACACTAGGTTAAAAAGGTGTCTCAATTATTTTCCCTCAATTAGAGTTAACCTTCTGGGAATATTACCACCTTGGGTTTTAATGGTGAGGCACAACAAAAGGAAACACTTACCATTCTCCCTTAAAGCTGTAGGCAAAACTTCTCTTTTGATTGAGCCACAGGGGAAGAAAAGCGGGCGAATATTCCTGTCCTCCCCTGATGGGATGATGAGATGAGGTGAAAGGTCATATTAGTTCCAAGACAAATCATAAATTATACCTTCAATTAAAGCGAGGTGAGGAGAGAGTACTGTACTTTCAATGATAACACGTGAGAGGATGTCTGCTGTCCCCGTGTCCTCTCCCTCAGGGTCCAGACCCAGATTCCTAACTGTTGGAAGAAAAAAAAATCTGAAATAAGAAAGCATGCATTTTAATATTGCACTCAGGCCAAAGTGGAGCAAACAGGAGGTTTAGTGTCAAAACTGGCAACAGAAATCACAAAGCAGACACATGTCGGGGTTGTTCTGCACCTGCATCACAGTCAACTGTGAGCAGCCTTGTGCCATCATTTGACACCTCCCTGCCAGCACCAGGTGCCTGCCACACTCTGGTACAATTAGCATTAACAATGGAAACAGAACACAAAGAAAGGACAAGGCTGTTTCAGGCAGGAATATAAACTGACCTAAAGCAGCGGTTGCTTTTCCAACCACATAGATGGACTTGGTTTTCCACTTGTCCTTCACAGATCTGTTCCACTCTGAATAGAAAAAAAAAAAAAACATTAATATGCAGCATTTACTTCAAGCCATCGTACTTTGTTTATCTCACCCTCTCTTCTATCCTTTGCCTCTAAACACATCTTCACAGCCTCCACTGCTCGTGGGCTGGTGAATATTAGACCACCATGTTTTTCTGGTTGAAACAGCTAGGGACAAAATGGCATAATTAGACACCACAATTAGCAAAATAGGACAATTATGACACGATGTACACTTTCTCAAACACCCCTCACCTGGTTCTGCTCTCACCTCACAGGCCACACCCAACATGCCCAACCCAACATCATTCAATTTAAAATCCTTCCCATGGTGTGCCACAGGGATCTGTTCAGGGGCCTCTTCTTTTTATCATATACCGCCTCCCACTTGGTCACATCCTCCACAAATTTAATATTAATTTACACTGCTTCACAGATGACACCCATCTGTACCTCTCCTGTAAACCCAACTCCCCACTCCCACCACTTGCCTCTCTGAATTAAAATCACTTTTTGTCAAATTAAACTGCAATAAAACGGAAATCCTCCTTCTTTGCACCAATACCTCTCTTTCTAAAGTCAACAACAACTTTGCCCACACCATAGACAGTTCCACAGTTTCTCCCTCCCCTCAGGTTAAGATTCTGGGTGTCATCCTGGACAGCACACTCTCCTACCAGGGTCACATAAACTCCACAACCCGCACAGCGTATTTCCACCTCTGTAACAAACAACATCCGCCCCTCCCTCACGCCTCACACTGCCACTATCCTTGTTCAAAGCCTTGTCACTTCTCGTCTCGACTACTGCAACTTTCTCCTCTACGTCCTCCCCCAAAAGTCTCTCCATAAAATGCAACTGGTCCAAATGCAGCATGTCGTATCATCACAAAGACCCCTTCCCACCATCACGTCACCCCCGTCCTACAGCATCTCCACTGGCTCCCAGTTGAATATCAAATTAATTACAAACTTCTCCTGTTCACTTACATGGACCCCCACCTCCACCTCCTACCTATCCTCCTCCAAACTGCATACTTCCTCTAACCTCCACCCTCCCTTCCTCTGTTCTTCATTTGATTCAAATGTTCAATGCTCTGTTTTTATATCTGTTCTTATATTATTCCTCTGTAAAGTGTCCTTGAGTTTTTTGCAACCTTATATTGTTTTTCTACAAGAGTTTTACTACTCGGAATACAAAGGCTTATATGTTATATTTAAAAATGTATAAAGTCCTTATAATAAAACTAATATGTATTACAGACCCTCAAAAAGGAAATTTAACTGTATGACTTTTAGCTGAACGTCATCATTAAGTAAAGATCCATAAACCTCTATTCTAAAACATTTCAAAAATGAATATGTTAAATATACACTTTAATGACTTTACCTTATCTGCCAAGGTGCTTAATTCCACAAACTTGAATGACAGCACAGGAATTAAAGTGGCTTTGTGACCGTGAGTTGCCAGCTCCTGTATAACAAATGAACAATGTCAACGGCAAATGTACAGATTATTTACTCTTGACCATAGCATTCTAGCTAATATATAAAAAACATTTGTACCTTAATATAAGGGTCTGGTCCAAACTCATCCTTTGGCTCTTTAAGTAACAGGACGTGCATCGTATTCAATAAACTAATACATATGTTGGCGCTTTCACAAACAAGGCAGGGGAAGGGTGTGAAAGACTGCAAACTAAACAACACCCTGAAAGTGACACATGTCGTCTGATGATAACAGCTGTGTTACCAAGTCGCTACTTCTCAAACAATGACGATTGCAATATGCGACGCAAACTCATTTATACAGTTAAACTGTACACGACGACAGCTCGTGTTATTGTTTACAGCAGAACACTGAAGCGGCAGTTCTTCAGGAACATAAACTGCCCTTCTGGCTGGAGGAAATCATTTGACGTCTTCAGGACGTAAGGACGGCAGGCGGCGAGGCGAAGAAGAAAAAAGAACATAAAACATACCATAACATTTAATTCTTCGGATGACTAAAAACTCAATAGATTAATACAATGATTTCAAAAACAAACGTAAACTGTATGTTGCCGTGTGTCTAATGCGTACATCAAATACACGGCTTCTCCCCTTCAAATGGTTCGTTCCATTTTCCAAAATGCAACCGCGACGGCATTCCGGCTCTAATTCAGAAAGACATGTACGACTGAGACTGTATTCATTCAGAGCCAAGATGGCGGTCCAAGACGTCTGTTTCTATCTGTCGATTCACCAAACTTGAACCCCAAGCCACGCCCACTACGTTAACACGCGTGTTCACTGAGTGCAGCATGGCTTCTTCGGCAAAGAGAAGAGCGGTGGGTTTAGGAGAAAACCCAGAGGAGAGTGACAACAGTTCTGACGAGAATGTGGAAGATGATGACGATTCCGGAGAGGAGGACAGCGAGGCGTCCGAGGAAGAAGTCAATGAGGTAGAGGCGAAGTACTTTTGTGGATTGGCCTTGCTAGCCGGCTAGCAGCTAGTCCAGCTGATGTCGAACATTACTTTTAACAACTAGCGTTTGACAACTTTTAACTGCACTAAAATGTTAAATGTTTAACTTAATAGGAACATACAACCACATTAACCTTAGTTTATTGTGTTTGTCAGTGTTTATATTATGCAGAATGATACAGCGCTCAATAGAAATAGAGAAAAAAATGTTTTTAGATTTCATTTAACTAAAGTATACAATGAACATATTTGTGTAAACAATTCATATTGATGCACGAATGTACTGCTTTATTTCATGCATACATTGATTAATTCTGAGTTTGCTAACACACTGCTGTGTTATTGTTTCTGTGCAGGAAGTGATTGTGGACTTTGAAGCTCATGCCGTTTCCGGCAACGACTTTAATGGCATAAAGAAACTATTGCAGCAGGTGTGTTTAAACACGTTTTTCAAAACTATATCCTCTTTAATGTCCCTTTAAATATTTAGATAAAACTGAAGTCATGTTTTCCTGATGTCAGCTGCCATGTCTTTGTCTCAGCTGTTCCTGAAGGCTCATGTGAACACATCGGAAATGACTGACATCATCATCCAGCAGAATCACATAGGAAGTGTCATCAAGGTGAGCTCCTGGGATTTCTGAAAGGAAATATTTTTTAAACATTTCAACTTCACATTTCTTCATCTGTGTTGTTTTTCTATTTAAGCAAGCCGAGGTGCCAGAGGACAGTGATGACGAAGATCCAGATGAAGTGTTTGGTTTCATCACTATGCTGAACCTAACAGAAAGAAAGGTGATGACTGCTCTGTTCCTGACCAATTTATGCACTTATTTGTCTATGTGTCTCAATATTTGTGTCATGTCGTGCTGCCAACAGGATGTGCAGTGCGTAGAGGAGATTAAGGAACTGATCCTGGATCAGTGTGGGAAGAACTCGACCCACAGCACAACAGAAGTCCTGGAGAAGGTCCTCAGTGACACGACCAAACCTGTGGGACTTCTGCTGAGTGAGCGCTTCATCAACGTTCCTCCACAGATTGCCCTCCCACTTCACAAACAGCTCCAGTAAGTTCAGTGCTTATAACAAACTGCTGTTTCATTATATATTCAAGGGTAACATTATTGAATATCAGCATACTAGCAATGATATTGTTTATCTGAAATGAATGCATACAATTAAGTATTTGTTTTTGTCTCACAGAGAAGAAATGGCTGAAGCTCAGCGGACCAATAAGCCCAGTGGAAAATGCCACTATTGTCTAATGATCAGCAAAACCTGCAAAGAAGCCAACAAGAGCATAACAGCCAGAGGGGGCGCTCCAAAGGAGGAGTACATGTTTGTCAATGCAGAGGAGGAATTTTTCTATGAGGTGATTTCATTTAATGTTAAATATTAAGCCATTTTGAGGGAAATTACCAATATAGCTATAATCTGTAAAGATTTTACTTAAGGTTTTGGTTAAGGTTTTAAGAATTAAAGCCAAAGTGAAATCCTCAAGGCGGGGTTTTCCAACACTTTAGTTTTATCTGCAGACTTAACAAAAAAATTATATTGGCTGTTGTTTTTGGTGACACAAGTCAAGTGCAAAAGACTTTATTTTATGTGTATTAGTTAGATAGATTGGTAAAATTAATAGATTATTTATCCTAATGGATTATTTTTTATTTATCTAGCGATATTAAATGTAATTATAATGTCAGCTGTAAAAATCAAGAGGGTTGTGTGTGGTCATGCATCATGAAGATATTTTTTTTTATCTTTCTTGCCATTTTCACAGCTAACCTGACACTATCCCCTTCGTCTCCACACAGCAAGCCATCTTGAAGTTTCACTACTCCGTCCAGGAGGAGGCAGACTCCTGCCTGAGCGGTCGCTGGTCTTTTGACGACGTCCCAATGAAGCCTTTCAGGACGGTGATGCTGATACCAGCAGACAGGATGCCAGCCATCATGGACAAACTGAAAGAATACCTTACCGTGTGAACCTCAAAATAAAACAAGACGTCTGTTTACACGCGCAGAGGAGGTCATGAAGACGATTGACGATCCTAAAGGGATTCCACATGGAATATTTTTTGCTTTCTCCTTTTCTTACAAATGATGAATCGTGTTTTAACAAACTCGAGTTATATTTATTGAGCACAGCAAGAGATGACCTGCTTTTTAAAACAAAGATAAACTGATCCATTTCTGTCCAATCATGGTCACTACATAGAATTATTTAAGTCAGAATTAAGTCATTAACATGACTATGACAATTATCGAGTCCTTTGACTGACTGATAAAGTGAGAGTCAGTCAGCTTGGGTACGGACTGTCTCTTATACACATCTAACATTTCAACTTCACATTTCTTCATCTGTGTTGTTTTTCTATTTAAGCAAGCCGAGGTGCCAGAGGACAGTGATGACGAAGATCCAGATGAAGTGTTTGGTTTCATCACTATGCTGAACCTAACAGAAAGAAAGGTGATGACTGCTCTGTTCCTGACCAATTTATGCACTTATTTGTCTATGTGTCTCAATATTTGTGTCATGTCGTGCTGCCAACAGGATGTGCAGTGCGTAGAGGAGATTAAGGAACTGATCCTGGATCAGTGTGGGAAGAACTCGACCCACAGCACAACAGAAGTCCTGGAGAAGGTCCTCAGTGACACGACCAAACCTGTGGGACTTCTGCTGAGTGAGCGCTTCATCAACGTTCCTCCACAGATTGCCCTCCGTTTCAACCGGAGAAAAAGATGTAACAAAGTAAAATAACAGACCTGGGCCTATTTAGTTGAACACCACTAAAATACTCATATACGTTCTCAGGACTAGACAAATACAAACAGATGGGCTCTTCAATCTTTGCCACCTAGTGGAAGAGTATTTCAATGTTATGTGCAGTAAATTAACTGTGGCTTTCAGATCAATAAAGTCAACCATCATTTTCTATGCTGCAGATGATAACTGATCAGTGGGGAATCAGTGCTCTATAATATACTTTATAACCTCTTCTATGGTGGATGTGATGACATTGGATTCAATAAAACAGTCTTGGTCCTATTGTCTATATTGTGATCTTATTTAAAACACATAAAATCAGTGTGAAGAGGGGAGCTACAAGGAAAAGTACAAGCTAAATATAAAATATAAAAGCTTTTTTTGTCATTTAGCTTGGCACTGTCCCAGTATAGAGTCATAATGACTGGGCCTCTTGCAGCCTCTCCCTATTCATCTTTGAATGGTCACACAATGAGTGAGAAACAATCTTGTCGACTCGGTTAAATAATTGCTCAAACAGCAACATGAGGGAAAAAAAATCACAGTCACAAACTAAAACAACTAATGGGACAAAAGGGACAGCGAACAAAACTGTTTAAATCCTTTTTGTCACAGAATTAGTCCTTCATATTGTCATGCTCTGTCCTTCATATAATCCAGTATTATCTTTTTACATTTGTCTTCCAGTTGTTTATGCACAAGCACAAAATAGCAATCAGAGGCTATGGACTAAAGAGTTCTACTTTGGCAAATGCTGCTGGGTTTTTATTATTATTATTATTATTATTATTTAAGCTTGTTTAGAGCCTGTTTATCTATCAGAGTAGAACCGCAACGAAATTGCCGTTGTACAACTGTGTCTTTCATCAAGTTGACATATTCATTTTAGGCCTCTTTGGTTGAAAACACAAACAAAAGACAACTGCACATTAGCGACTTTGCTGCATTTGGAAAAAGACAGATTTTACTTGTACTGCGGTAGCGATCAAAATACTATGATCTCACACTGACAAAGCTTTTTTTTTTTTTCTAACATGTAACGTATCAAACATTTCTCACTTAAAAAACACACTCTGCAAAAATGTGGTCACAGGTAAAACATACCAAAGCACAGAGTTCATGGATATAGGGTTCAGTCCAGTGGCTGTCTGTTAGTATATGGACATGGAGACCTGATAAGAGCAACTTAAAAAAGAGCAATGAATGTGAAAAAAATAAAAATTAATAATAATAACAGTATCAAAAGTGTCCGATGTTCAGCTCCAGTTAACTTTGCTGTCTCTGAAACTCTAAAAAGCAGTGCTTAATGGAAACATAGCAGAAAGTGAGTGTATATATGCTGCACTGCGGCGCAGTAAATCTGCAGAAGCAAAAGACAAAGCTGTTCCATTATCACATTAGATTTATGTATCTAGGATGAGGATAGAACAACCCAAAAGGTAAAGGTGATCTGAATGGACTCAGCTTCAGTGACTTACAGCTGCTTTTTGACACATACTTGCAAAAATCTGACACAATCGACCTCAATTACCCTGGAAAGGCAAGTCACTCTCTCTGGAAAACAAATGTCTGACTGATCTTGGCTCATTTTAGATCCACGCTCGGTTCATATCCCGGTACCAAGATCCCTGGTGTGGGTATCTTGGGTGCTTGGTATTAGAAAGGAAATGGCAAATCAGTGACATTTCACAATCCCACTTGTCACTGCTCTGTAATATAAATAAGTCAGGGCTTCACAGTGTTTGAGTTTTCTTAATCATGCTGACAGACGTGTAGTCGAGCCACTGAAGGAAAAATGTACTGCTGAGTTATTTTCTTTTCTTTTTCTTCTAGATTTTAGGTTTGGTTTTGGCTGTGAAATGGATTTTTTCACCCTGTGGTTGGTTAAGCATTTTCTCTATGTTCCACCTTTCTCTCATCTATCAACTATTCGATTTACATGTATAGATGGAACAGGTTCTCTTCATTAATACGCACTTCAGTAACAATACTGCAGCGAGATGTAAAAATTTACACTTCATGGAGATTTTAATAAAAAAAAAAAAGTTTGGCAAAAGGGGAGGTTTAAATAGATTTTAAGGACTAGTGTAAAGTAAGGGTGAGGGTCTTAAAAAAGGGAAATAACAATGTTTTAAATAAAGAGGGCATTGTGGTTTGATGCCTTTTCAAATAGAGCCCTTTTGTTGAACTGTAAATCTTTGTAAATGGGAAAAAAAGTCACTGTCTAATGTGAAATACACAAATACACCATCCTGGTAAATAGTAAACCTTGTGTTATAATGCCTCTCTAGTCTACCTTTATTACTCATACAGTGTTCACATCTAAATCATAATCCACTTGGAAAGGTAGTCCTGTCTTATAGTGGCGCCCACTGTTTGTGCTATCACTATGTTACTGTTTCCACGTCACTTTCGTGAAAGAAAATGAAAGTGTGATGTCGATTCAAAAACATCTAATTCAAATGTCCACATTTCTACTGCGTAGTAAAAGTGTCTGGCACAGTGCACTGCGTGGCAATAAATACACATTATAAATACTTTACATGTACCTGAGCGCAGACTCGTAGCACCATTCAGAGACAGAGCACCAAAAGGGACAACACTGTTCTCTCTGATTCAAAAGTCAGGGAAGTAACCATCTGGGGGGTTTTCTTTTACATACGTTGAGTTTTTTTTTTTTCATAGTGCAATTTCTTTAGTGTCTCATTCACATCAGTGTCCCTTTTGGCCGTCGTCTCAGCTGCTGTATTTGACATTTGAAATGATGAAAGGCTTTGGTAGAGTCGGAGGATGTTTGGGACTGGGTCTACAGAAAAACAAAAACAAGGAAGTGTTTCAGAAAGAGAGTTTTAATTGTCTTTCATGGGTGATGGAGAACTCAAAACTTTGGAACCCACCTGCTCGGATGAGGGTTGGGTCTGATGGGTCTTGGTGCACGAGGTTTCGGTGCAGGGCCGCACACAGCAGAAGGGCCTTGGCCTACAGACTGGCCCTGTACTACTGTAGGACTTCTAACCAGACGAGATGTCCTTGGATCAGCAGGAAGGGGCTTCTTTGGAGGACTGGGTTTATCCGACTCCTGGAAAAGAAGAGATGTATAAGGAGGGAAAACAATTTCAAAAAGTCTCCAGTAGGTGGCAGTATCAGTTAACTAACAGCATCTCAAGGGCTCAACGTTTCTTTGAGGTTTGAGAGGGGCAGTGCTGCCCCAGTAACTTGCAATGTGGTTTCAATCTCTCCTTGTGGACTGAGGTCACGATGGAGACCTACTACCTAGCTCCATCTGGTCTCCATTCACTCCGTCTACGTCTACATCTAAAACCTCCAAAAACATCACAAAGGGGAAGTAGTCTGCAGTAAAGTCTCAGATGTCTCTGTCTGTACTCCTGAGTTTGTATGTCACTGCATATCACGCAGGATTAGGGGCAGTGGTGGTCTAGTGGTTAAGTCACCGGACTGGGATCCAGAGGGTTCCCAGTTCAAATCCACCAACTGCCAGGTAATCACTGAGATCCACTGAGCATGGCACCGTCCCCACTCACGGGTCACTTTGGTGATGGGTTAAATGCAAAGGTGCCATTTTGTGGTGTGAATCACAACGTCATAATTACAAGGAGTTTGCTTTCCGTCCTTTCCTTTAAATACTGTCCTGCGGTGTGTCCCAGCTAGGATTCAGACTGCACTGAAACTACAGCAAAAGTGAACGGAAGTGCAAAGGCATGAGTGGAGAAAATGTTCACTGTAGTTTCAGCTGAACTCATCTATCAGTTCAGTCAGAAATCCTGCTGGTTCCATCAGGTAAGGAATCTGACTGGAAGACACTTTCATGCCCCCCAGCAGGGAGAATCTACTCTGTGTCTCTCCGTCTGTCTGTGAGGGGTGGGGAGGTGGAAAGGCTTTGTCAAGATGTCTTGGAGCTGCCAAACAGCTGCTAAAGATACTGTTGGAGAACTCTGCTGCCAAGAGGAATCTCTTTCACAATTTTGACATTAAATAGAAGTGGCTGGGAGGAAAAACCACTTCTTGTCTTAAGACGGGAGCTGTTGGACTGCCAGAGGCCACGGCAACCTCGCTGTCCAGGTGAGGCCATAGCAGCGCCCCCAGGTGTACAATGTATTCTACAGCAGGGGTCTTTGAACAGAGGTCTCTGCTTTGATTGGTGTCAAATATATGAAGTATAATTTTGAGAGTCAGTGATGCCATTAGCAGTAACTTCCATCAACCCTGATGGCGTTACAAACAATTGCTGGGTATTTCTTAAAGGCACAGTGTACCGTTCACCCATTCTATGGGTGAATTTAGAGTAATGCCAATGACCTTAAAGTATCGGAAATCAACACCATTCTTTACATGAGCTCAGAATACTTCATTCAATGGACAAATGGTTTCCAGTATAAAAATTTTACAATACGATTTTATTTTTTTACACTATACTATGCTCCCGGGCCATTAAAAGGTCTTATGTTGGCCAGGAGCTGAGACCGAGATTGTGTCAACTCAGATAATTGGCCTATAAAAAATGAACAAAGGCTAAACGGCTTTTAGCCCTTTCTACACTTTGTATTGAGGAATTCTGGCATTGTATGGAGAAGGCAGAAGGACAATCATAATATAAATCAGTAGCATATTTTTGGACAAATTCAGCAGAGTAAAAATACCACGGGGCCACATCCGACCACCGGGCTTTAGTTTGCCTGGGTCTGCTGCTGAATCTACCAGCTCTAATGCAGAACTCTTGCTCTCCAAGTGAAGACTCTTTTTCAATATTGAGATGTTAGATGTGAGAATAAACTGTCTCAATTAATCCATATTTCAAATAGTACTGATGGATTTGTCTGTTCAATGCAACTCTCTTTTTTTGAAGACGTAGGCTTTAGTGGTTATTTAGTGGTTAAGAAACAGGACTTGGGTCCAGGGTTCAAATCCAGCAGCTGCCAGGTTTGCACTGAGGTCCACTGAGCATGGCACTGTCCCCACTCACAACTACCCAGGCGCTCAAAGCTGCTCACTGTTCACTTTGATGTTGGGTTGAATGCTTTGTTGTGTGGAGTGGTGTGGATCACAATGACAAGGAGTTTGCTTTCCTTCCTTCCTAGATGTTGTAAGTGCTGCACAGGGGTGAAGATGTTTGGGGTAGGACTAGAATAAAAATTCAATATGAGAAAGATTTCTTCATTTTTTTAATAAGAGTCTGTTCCTTGTATTAGTTGTGTCATAGTAAGCGCTTCCAGATGTAGGCCAGCAAGCGTTGGACTAAAAAAGAAAACAAAAAATTGATTGCATATATGGAGATATATGGAGAGATTTGAGCTGAACTCGGAACATACTTTTTCTGAATTTCACAGAGCACGTCCTTGAGATAGATAGAATATAGCAGTCTTAGATTTCTTTTAATGTTTAATCTCACTTTAAAGAAAAACCTTACCTTGAGCAATTAATATCTAAAACCGCACTTAAAATATCCTCTCCCAGTGAAAATACTGCAATAATTATGAGGAGTTCTTACTACTGGTAGATAAAGTCCATCATTAAGCAACAAATAATTAACAGCTCCAGAACAACATTCTGTTTTATTGGCATGTTCCCTGTCTGACACATTCATTAATCCGGATGAAGCAAAATATCATTATCCATTTAACATACCTCTAATTAGCCTGATAGAGACGGAGCACAGAGTGACCTCTGAGCGGCTCCACTGCATCACTTCACTGCTGTTCTAGGCTTGAGGACTTCACCGTAGTCACTGCTGTGGCCGGACGTGATCTGGAAGTCATCGCCGGTATCTGTTTCGACTTATTCCTTCATTTGCTAACCGTGAAAGTTTGCAATTATCCCGACATGCGTGTGATCTCTTTTTTAACTTTTCAACTTTTAATTGCGGAAAGCAGCATCCACACGTCAGGCATCTTTGAAGGAGCACCTCGGCTGCATTGATTTCCTCTGATCACCCTGCTCCTCATTATCTCCCCACAATCTTTTTCCCGTTAACACTTTGTCTCTGTGGCTTTTTAAAAGTTGCCAAATTGTAACTTCATGGACATGCTGTATTTAGATGTACCGCCTCGCTCATTTTCGGTTGCTTTTTCATCTTCTCCATCGCTGGCTTCAAGAGGCTGCAATTTCATTATTTATGTGGTGGTTTGTGTGGAAGAAGAGAAGTTTTCCTTGGACGACACAGGCTCCTGGGCTAACCTTGTTATTTTATGGGACCATGCATAACTGTCAACATGCATATACTTTTATGAGGCACGAAAGAACCATGAAAACAGTTGACATCACAACGGCCAAGTGTGAAGGTGGAGGGAAACAACACTGTTTCCCTGATCTGGTGTTACTCTGCGAGCTGCGATGGGGAGTGAGAGCTCCCCGAAGACGACCAAGAAAGTGCTGCGAGTAACATCATAAAATAAAATGTTTCCAAGAAAAGAAAACAGAGGGAGCACTCACCGTGACCATCCTGCAAGAGTTATGGTTCGGAGGGGCGCGAAATGAAGCCCCCCTCGGTACTGCATGGATGTGAGGAGCAGCAGCTCTGTGAGGTGGAGGCACCAAAGGTCTGAGCTGTCCAGGGTTTGGGGACAGGGACATGGTGAGTGACAGGGGCACGGGGTGGCTAAGGTGAACCGGGGGACACTGGGGCAGTCTGCGCAGGCTGTGGCAGGGGTAAGGAGCTGGTGGATGCGCCGTCTCTGGCCCCTGCTGTGAAGGCTGTGGAAAGATAAAAGACAAAGCGTCATTTAGTAGAGAACAGGTCTGCTTCTTATCAACAACAGTCATGTTAACCTCCTCCTCTTCTTCTGCTGCTTTTCCTGACGCTGTCAAAGATGTATAAATCATTCCTCCCAACCGTCTGCTCTCCATTTTGTCCACAGCCCCTTTACAACAAGTAACCTATTAAAGAAAACCAAACGTCACAGACGCTCCCTGGTCCTGCTTAAAGGTGGATGTAAAAAAACGTCTCAGACGCACACTGTCTAATTCACATCAGACACAAGACTGCGCCAAAAAATGCTCTGCTTTTTATTAAAGCCAAAGCATATTGAAGTCTACAACAAACTGCAAGGAGACACGTGTGCTCATGTGTCCGTAGCGCACTTTTGCAGACAAGAGGAAAAATGACCTCACCTGCACCGTGTTCACATAAAACACTCTTACATCCTCTCCTTCTTTTCACTGTTGACCTTAAATGAAAACCAAATGCATCTAATTGAAAACACCAATCTCACGCTACATGTGCAACAGCCCGCCTCGGTTCATGTTCCAGCAACTGAAGGAACAAATGTCAATTTGGACACAGCTCCACTCATTTCAGCACTGGCAGCTCAATCGATCACAGTTCACGTCCTATTATAAAGGACTGCGCTACAGTAATGGAGTAGTTAAGGCCCAAACGGATGTAGGCACAAGTCGTTTTAACCCCCCACCCCCCGCAAAATCCCTGTCCTCTGTTTTACAATTATCAATAACAGTAAGATCTCGTAGCAAGACAGAGTCCATTTGTGTGAATGAAAAGGAGAACAGTGGAATGGTGAGGTTACAAGGAGCAGAGGTGAAGAAGGTGGAGGAGTTTAGATGCTGAGGATCAACTGTTCAGAGCAGTGGAGACTGTGGAAGAGAGGAGAAGAATAGA
>JAFBJS010003885.1:54541-69500 GCA_016785265.1 Paraplagusia blochii
TCTCTTCTATCACAGATCACTCCTGACTCTTTTCTCCAGTTGTTCCATCCTGACTGTACTCTATTCTTCTCCTCTCTTCCACAGTCTCCACTGCTCTGCTCAACAGTTGAGTCTAAATATCTAAACTCCTCCACCTTCACCACCTCCTCTCCTTGTAACCTCTCGTCATTAGTATGTGATCTCACAGAACATGCAGTATGGGTGGAGTAGGAAGATGCACTGTAGAGTGATGGAGCTGGCAGATTGTACAGATGACATGATGGACCTACCAGATTTCCGTAAGCCTTAAAAAAACATTAGGGACCTTTTCTCATGGCCCAGATGGGCCAAGAGGTGGAGTAGTTTGGCTGAAGGGAGGCAGCCCAAGACTGCATGTAATAGGATGGAGCTTTCCACTGTAGGTGGGGCGAGGTGTTGTCACAGCTTACATGATCTGACTGTGATCTGACTGACTACATTTAACCAAAAATCCACTAGATCCATGGAGTGCTGAAGCTCACCTCACATCTGGCACATAACTCTGTATAAATAACACTTTAGCTCTAACATTTATATGTTATATATGTTATTTTGTCAATGATTAAAATGTTTTGAACCTTCACCTTGGCCCAGAGGTGATGTCTCTGCCATTGGTGTGAAACTCTAGGGTTCACCTCCTGGCCAAGATCAAATTCTAGTTAGAGAGGTTGGCTTCAGGTGGGGTCACCACCTACAGGAAGAGCACCAATTAGGGTTGCAGTTGTGGAGACTGCTCTCCCCGTGAGCCAGTAATAGATAAGGTGGTAAAACTGGATAAAACTTCTAAAATGCTTCTGTAGGTCATTAAGGAAAACAACTTGTACACTATTCCATTGTTCATTATTTAAATAATACAAAAACAGATTTCAAAATTATTTTTTGATAAGTTTTTTGCACTAGGAGTACTGGTTTGCAATAGGCTGCGGACCAGCACCAGTCCTGTTTGTACTGCTGTGTACAGAAAACATTAATAACTTAGATTATTTTCATTTATTTATTATTAGACTCTAAAAAATGTTATATTTTGAAAGTATTTGCTCAAACACATCTGTCCATCTGACTCTCACTTGAGGAGAGGATCCTTGCCTTAGTCGCAAAAATATATATATTTCTGAAAAGTTTTTCTGTGTAGTTTCTATGTGAGCCAGTAAGGAGACAACGTAAGAGGAAGGAAGGAAGGAAGGAAGGAAAGAAGGATGGCAGGAAGGAAGGAAAGAAGGAAGGGAGGAGGGATGGAAGAAAGGAAGGAAAAAAGGAGGTAATGGAAGAAGGATGGAAGGAAGGAAGGAAGGAAGGAAGGAAGGAAAGAAAGCAAACTTCTTATCATTTTGATCCATACCACTGCACACAACAAATGTGACCGCTGTTAATAACCCAACAGGGGTCAGCTTTGAGCAGTGATTGGGGGTCAGTGCCATGCTCAGTGGACCTTAGTGGTAACCTGGCACCAGGTGGATTTGAACCCTGGACCCAAGTCTATTTCTTAAAAAAGACAGTTGCATTTAACAGACAAATGCAACAGTCCTCTTTGAAATATGGATTAATTGCGACAGGGTATTCTCACAGACTGAGCCTGCGCTGCATAATACATGAAAACTCTATTGAAATAATGAAGGCTTCAAGAGTTCTGCATTAAAACAGAGGCTCAATTATGAAGACTCCCATTGTATCATTTTAGTTATTTTTAGTTACAGGAGGCCAATCCTTAAAAAAAAAAAAAATCCAGCTTGAGGATGACAGATTTTGACCCAGCAGACGCCCACTGTAGTCCCCCTGTCCTCTCATCTTTGTCAGCTACGTCATGACAAAGTGTTTTTATCCACCGTCAGTCAGTCAAAACTGCAGCTGCTAAACATCAGCCAACATTACGTGCACACATGGCAGTCTGGAGTCATTTAAATAATTCATCAGTCGACGCTGCGATGCTGTCAGAGATGTTTCCACTGAACGAGTTGTGCCGTGATCAGACAACACTCCTCCCAAACACCTCCTCTGTTTGGTGAAACAACAAAATCACATTCTTTTTGTCAAAGGTCAATTCCAAGACAGCTTTGTGTCGAAAAAAAAAAAAAAGAACCCAGGATTTAATGCAGAGAGGTTTTAATTATGAGCCATAACTTGGTAACCGTCCAATGTAGACTCATGAAAAGAAAATTATACTATATGATGCTGTAAAGCCGGAAGGCATGAAATTAACACCGTTTTACAGAGACAGCTTTAATGTGGATCTGTATGAGGCCGGGGTGTGCACGATGAATTCAGAAAAGTTGACTTAAAAATTTCTTTATTTAGAAAACTGAGTTTCAGCTCTGTTAACTCCTTGTGCAATCAAGGTTTAATGTTCCTCCACAAAATTATGCTTATTTGCAACACCCATTTCACTTTCCCCTTTGTTTCCTCCTCTTAGATTTGATCCTGAATATTCTTTAACTCAAAAAAAAAGCTAAATTTGAGAAAATGTGATGCTTTACTGTTGAAATTATCTTTACACAGTTTTATGGCAGTGACTTTTATTACATGTTGCAATATTATTCCATAGTTGTGATTATTCTTGTGGCTGGTCTAGTTGGTTGCAGGCTGGGAAATGTTTTTTTTTTTTATGACATTTTCTAAAACTTCAATGTGAAATATATTTTCTCAGAACATTACTTAGAGGGATTTGCACTCATCACAAAATCAGCCATTCACTGCTGAAGTCTGTTTGCTTTTCACTTTGGGGAAACGTTACTTTTGTCAGACAATGTACACATTGCTGCTCCTTCTTAAAAGCGAGGTAATTAAAAATGATTCATAGGAGGTACTTATAGAGGAGATTTTCTTTCTGGCAGCTGTGACATTCAGTAAAAACCAGTATGCGGGAGAATTACAGTCTGTCTGGAGGTAAAAACAAAGAATGTTTACTGTGAGCTATACGACTCTCACCTCCAGTTCACCGCAGTCGCACTCTTCTCCCTCCTCCACGTAGCCGTTGCCGCATTTCTGACCGCCGTACAGAACTTTGACTTCGGGCATGTTGAAGAGACACATCCCTACTCCTTTTTCAAAACTGGCCGTCAGGTCTTTCTTGCTGCAGCTGCTGAACACCGTCGGGAAGGGATACCTGGGGATAAGAGTGACACCACGGTCAGTCAGTGACACCAAGGACCCTGCAATGTAATCAGTGCTAATTGCAGCTCATCAGAAAATCAATTAGGCACTCTGGCTCGGGGCCACTTTCCAAATGTCCATCACAACTTACGCAACACCAGACCACAGCGACTTCCACCTCCGTGGGGTCCTGATAAGACACATTTTACGAGACAGCTACTCATAAAAAAAAGTGCTTCCTTTGCAAGACTTGCAACACCCATATATTTGGCAGAAATAGGAGATTGTGTGTTTCCAATATTTTTGTTGGAACACAGGAAGAGGGTGGTCTTTGCACAGAGGAGAGCTCGGCCCAGACTCATGTTCTCCAAGCGCTTTGTTACAGACCTGGTGTGGCTTTATTGAGCTTCTCTGTGATATTAAAGTGCCTGGGATGACAACATGTGCACAGATCTGTGCAGATCGTATCTGGCTCCAACTGTGACTCTGCACACAGAGCACCATATGAGGTTTTAAATACCTCCACCCACATCGGGAACATTCAGCACAACAAGGCCAGAGTGGGTGAATGACTGTGTAATATTCACACTCAGATCTTTGTTTATCCATGTGTATGCCCATGTGTGCATGTGGGAGAAGCGGGCGGGGGGGGCACCTTGCCGCACTCGCCGCGCAAACATTTCCTTTTCACCGAGTTCTTTGAAAAGCACTTGACTTTTTGAAATTTACCTTGCGCACCGCGCCGTCAGATGTACCTTTACGCCTCCGCCACCCACTTGGCTGTTTGGGCCTGTGGGCTGAAAAGGTTCTTTCTCTGCTCTTGTTATAGGACAGTTAGACTTTTTCCTCTTGTCACATCTGTGAGAGCACTACATCTGCTGCACTCGGAATAATAAATGAAGCAAGAGTGCAGCCTGCAATGGCCGCCACAAACCCTCCCACAACAGACGCTTGTCATGAGAAGTTAAAGCAAATTGTCAACACTGTAAATTGAAGTGAATATATCATTTCTTAAATGATTGCAGTGGAAATTTCAGCTCTGTGCCTCTTCACAGAGAACATTCAACAACAGTCAGGATGTGCATGTGCACAGGTGTGACCATGCAGTCCAGACTGAAGGAAGAACATTCACATCAAGATATAGATATAGAGCAGTTGTGTCAAACCCATTTATACTGGGGAGGCACAACAACAATACAATTTAGTTGAAAGGCCGGTTGTACATGGAAGACTATGGTGAGACCAGCCATGATGGATGGATTAGAGACACTAGGAATAGGTAGAAGACAGGAGGTAGAGCTGGAGGTGGAGGAGTTAAAGATGCTGAGATTCTCTTTAGGAGAGACAAGGATGGACAGGATCAGGAATGAGGTGATTAGAAGGACAACACAGACAGGAAGGGTTAGAAAAAGCTAGTGAAGACAGATTGAGATGGTTTGGACATGTTCAGAGGAGGGACAGTGGATACATTGGTAGAAGAATGATCCTAGAGATGGAGCTACCAGGTAGAAGACACAGAGGAGATTGATGGATGCAGTGAGGGAGGACATGGAGGTAAGTTTAAGGTGAAGATACAGAGGACAGGGTGAGATGGACAATGCTCACTCTTGACAAAGGGACGAGACAAAAGAAGAAGAGTGCATGGAAGATGTAACTACTCCATAACATATTTATACAACTTACTGCAGTTTATTATTTCTTAATGACGTCACTAATATTGCTGTGTGATAGAACTATTTTTGATTGATCAGGTTAAGAAACTCTGCTGCATAGACTATGACTATAAAATGGCTTGTAAAGTCCTGCGGGCCATACAAACTGGCTCGGCAGGCCGCATTTGGCCCTCGGGCCTTGAGTTTGACACATTTGATATAGAGCATATGCATACAAATTCTCAATATTTAATAATTTAGTGTGAGTTTATATCAAAACGGCCAAAAGACATTTCCATTGTGTATTGTGGAAACAGCTGTTCACTGACTCCATAAGTCATTAGTGTAATTGACTTTTTTCGTTTTTTTATTGCTAACATGAGCTGCTGTAATCCAAACTGTGACACTTTGGTGCTTTGGAGAAATCAGTCATGGGAGTTGCCTTAAAGCTGCACCAAAAGTGTGGAAAGCAATGTTCTTGATGAATACAACCCAGCCAGATGCTGAAAGAATAGTGGGTTTCAACACTTCTATTCTTGATGTTGTTTCAACAAAAAAGTTACTCCTGACTTTCTCCCACCACACAGCAGTGTTTCCATGTTGCTCAATGTCAAAAGAGATTTTTTTAGGTTCTTCAAAACTAAAAACTCCCTGTAAACCTGTCACCCATTGAACGGGAATGTTATGGCGTGAACTCATTCATCGCTCGTCTTTGATTCAGCTTTGTGCGGAGGTGGCTGACATCCACTCCTGCTGTCGACCTTCAGCCCCACATACACGGCCCGCTGTTCTTCAACATCAGTGGCAACTAGAGGTTGCGTCAGGTGAGAAAGGAGGGCAGCTTAAAGGGATTTGCAGATGCTCGATGTTTTAAGCAACATTTTTTTTTACAGGATTTGTAAAAACTTACAAAGAGAGAGCAACAAGAAAAAGTTGGAGGAACGGCTGTTATTGCATCCTCTTTCTCCTCCTCCTGCCTCAGCACCTCAGGGGGATTCTGCTATGATGAACAGCTGTCAAGGCTGCAGCTCCAACAGTCGGGCCACTTCCTCGGCCACTGCTGTTGTTGATTTCCTCTTTGCCCTCAAAGCCAGAGCCAAAATTGCTTTCTCAAGTTGCACTGTCTTTTGCCACATCCACTCAGTTTCCATGAACTCAGGTTTTGCTCCACTGATACGAGCTCATGCAGTGCATCACAAAAAAACGCACAACCTTGTTTTTTTTTTTTTTCGGTATCTCCGTAAAACACGAGCAGCCTGGGCGACCCAGCTGTTCTTTATGACAGGCCCCCACCGTAGTCTGAGGGTGAGAGCAGGAATAATGACTGTGGAAGAAAAGCAGAAGCACTGATGAGTTACAGTCCATGGCATTTTGCAGCTGAAGTCCCCTGGGATGGTACAAATGTGCCAGGGTCTGTCATGGTGTGCACATCTGGGGCTCACGGCAAACAAAACACTTTGGACAAGCACTCATCTCAACGGAGTCTAAACCTTCGAGAACTGACCCAGAGCACCGCACTGAACTCTGGGGTTCTTTCTATACTTTGCGCCATTTACAGATTCTGCAGAAAATCTCCTCTCTCCTCTTCAAACTCTGCAGCTTTTCACCTTTGTTCCAGTTCAATTAGCGCAGGCATGGGCAAACTTTTTAACTTGTTGGCCACAATCCGTCCTAAAATTGGACAAGGGGGGCAAATCCAGAGCAGAGAGACGGATCATTTGGTTGAACTAAGATTATTGGCATGTAAACGTCATGTAGAAACCTAAAATCTTCTTCTCAACCCAGGACTTTGCCTCTGTATTGACACTGCAAGGACTTTAAAGGACCTTTTTGTAGATAACCTGTGTTGAATAATTGAATATGCTTTTCTCCTTGCTGCCCGTCTGTCCATCCTGGGTGAGGATCCCCTCTCCTGTCAATCACACTGAGGTGCCTTCCTTTTTTTTGCATAATTTTTTGTAAATTGCCTTGAGATCAGGGACGTGCAGTCAGGGGAGGCAGGTGAGGCAGAGCCTCCCCTGTCATTAAAAGAAATATAAAATTAAAATGTCATAACCTTACCATTTTTGGAATTGTTTTTAAAAATGGCTGAATTTTGACCTTTACCGTTCAAATACTGAGGAGACGAGAGCTGAGGCTAAGCCTCACGGGGATTGCGCAATCACTATGTCTTGCATTCTCCGCGGTCATTCTCGTGATAGGACAGACCAGGGACGACAGTTTTCTTTTGCACTGATCTCCATTGAGACAGAGAGACTGGTAAAACTGAAGAAAATAAGGAGGACTTCTACAGACAAGTCATTGATGCTTTTATTCTGAAGGAGCAATGCATGGTCTTTATTTATAAGTAAAGGCATTTAAAGACGTTAATAACAGTTTTTAAATTTGTTTTCTATGTTACAGTTGTATATATAACCAATGCTGATGTTTTATAACAAAATACATTAAATGTTTTGCCAACTAAATGTTAAATAAACTGCTCTGTATGGTTCATATATTTGTAAATATAACTGTGATGACATCATTGCCTCACCAGGCATGAACCTCACCGTACGTCACTGCTTGAGATAATAGTTATTATGATTTGCCATTATAAAAAAATAATGCTGAAGTTGAAATCTTGAATTTTCCAATACCCTTTATGACCTCATCTACTGGAGAGACGCATTATAGCAGGAAGAAGCCAGAAGTGAAGTGATAATATAAATTAATTATTTAATTAGGACAAGGTTGGCCGGCCGCATTAAAAAAGCTCAACGGGCACCATCCTGCCCCCTGGCCTTATTTTGCCCATGCCTGAGTTGGGGGATCAATTCCTCTCTGTTCTACCTTCTTTTGTTTGTCTTTCACCCGCTGTCAAAGCGTCTGACAGTTGGTGCCTAAGCCTCAGACGCCCTGCAGTTGGAGGCTGATAAAGTGCACCAAGCAATTACTGCCACTAAGCTGCAGCGAGAGCCAAACAAGGCTGGAACGGATCAGTGGGAGGTCTGGAGATAAGGATCATAACGGTCCGTGTGATCTGCCTCATATGGTGATAAAAAATACACAAAAACCCACATATGATGAGATGAGCAGGGACAGGTAACCCACTTTTTAGACTTCTTGAAACCTTGTCTTGAGCAATAAAGTTGCAAAAAACACTGATCAACGTTAATGGGAAACAAACTCTTTAAGTATTCACCACTAAAACTGGTGAAGTTGTAATGACTTCTAAACTTCTTAAGGAGATTAATGCCGATTAAGAGCCATCACCCTTAAGGCCAAACATGCAATACCAAATAAACTTCCCTGAACTTTCCAAATTTCTTAAATAAAGTGTGACTTGCAACAGATGTTCCTTTCCTTGGTTTTGAGACAGGAATCTGCTGTTTGACAGCAGCTCTCACTCTCTCCAGTGAGAATTTCTGCCTCTTTCACGATTCTACCTCAGAAATGTCTGGCCTTTAAAACACTTTGCCAAAATGTCACATCTTAACATTTTAGTCTACATTATAACAAGAGTACAAACACACCTCCAATTTTTAAGTAACACGGTGATCATTTTAGCTTTTGGAAAACTGCAGGTCTGTGTAATCTTAAAAATCCATCCATTATAAATAACAAAGTCTGTTTTTCATGCATTATTGGATGAGTACCTATTGAGAAATTACTGAAAGATTTTCAGAAACATGATTTATATTATTTACAATCATTATCATGTGTAAACTAACCAAGCCACTAGGGAGGACAAACTGTGATTCTTTTGGGGGGGTGGTCTCAAGCACTGATAAATGGTGAGGGTTGCATCAGGAAGGAACTTTGGCCAAATCAATGATGTAAGTTGACAAAGACAGGATCAGGAGTGAGGTGATTAGAGGGACAACACAGCAGGAAGGTCTGGAGAAAAAGCTAGAGAAGACAGATTGAGATGGTTTGGACATGTTCAGAGGAGGGACAGTGGATACATTGGTAGAAAAAGTGTTCCTAGTGATGGAGCTACCAGGTAGGAGACAAAGAGGAGATTGATGGATGCAGTGGAAGAGGACATGAAGGTAGTTGGGGTAGAAGATACAATAAAAAGAGGGAGATGGAAAATGCTGAAAATGGAACAAGATGAAAAAAAACAGGAAAACTGCACCATGTTGACCTGTATGCTCTCTCTCCACATGTTTAAAAAAATCAAGGTCGATTTATCCTTTAAAGACATTCAAAGCGACAAATAACGACATATAAACACTTTTTTAATACTAAATTACAAGCTTATGAAACGCTGTTGCTAAGAGCAGAAAAAAACAGAAAAAAAAACAGAACAGAAAGAAAAACTTTTAAAACAAAATTTTACATTTGCAATCACATTTCTAATGTGTCCTGGCCTGTTTTCAGAACGCCGAATTAAAGCTGACAGTTGTCGAATATCTATATGTTAAATTGAATTTCACAGCTCGTGTTCTGCACGTACAGACTCAGCTGTGGGAGTGATGTTGAGGTGATATGATCTGTTATGGCCTTTTGGTGCCTGCCTGTCTATCCTATGTTGAAGATACAAAAAAAAAAGCATTCGCTCAGTGATTTCCCTAAGGACTCAATTAAATGAGGCACATTAGACAGTTCCTGTGCTTCAGCAGGAACTGGTTCACATCTCAGTCCAAGGCCTCAGATTGTGACGGTCACATCAACATTGAGCTTTCGATTATTTAACAACACAATACAATCTGTCCTTGTTGTATGCAGTCACCTGGGACCGGACTGATGAGACAATGAACTCTGTTTAAATCAAATCTGTCCATCAAGAATAAACAGTGACGTCACATTTCATTAAAACAAATATGTCAGTTGTGTTGGTGCATTGTTTTGATTCAGAGGACAGTGTGAGATGGGAAATCACTGTGGCAAACACTGAAAAGGGGACAAGCCGGAAAGGAGAAGAAGAAGAGTGCTTTCTGAGGATTGATAATTAACCATAACTTACAGCTGATTTGAAGTTAAGTGTCCCAATTAGTCCTTTGTTAATATTTATTTGTTAAATGTAAAAACGAAAAATATATATATTAAATACCAGCAGAGTAATTCTAGGTAATTCAGTTGTTTCTGAATAATAACCTACAGTCATGGAAAAGAAAAGATTAGTTCACCCTGTTGTTTTCTTCAATTTCTTGCTCACTTAAATGTATGTTTCCACTACATACGTTCACATTTTGACATTTATATAGAGATGACAACAAAGGAACGACCAATTCTTTGCCAGGTCACAGGGGCAGAAGTCTCCACCACTGCAACCCAAATCACACTAGGAAAGGAAAGAAAAACAAACTCCTTGTCATTGTGACATTGTGATTCACTCCACTGCACACAACCAAATGTCACCTCTGTATTTAACCCATCACCAAAGTGAACAGTGGACAGCTTTGAGCACCCGGAGAGCTGTGATTGGGGACGGTGCCATGCTCAGTGGACCTCAGTGGTAACTTGGCGCTAGGGGGATTCGAACCGGAGGCTTTGTGGACCCAGGTCCGCTTCCTTAACCATTAGGCCACCAACTGCCCCTACTACTCCATATTGTCAGCCCTTCTGTGGGTTGTGAGGCCACTGGAAGGTATGTGTGTCTGGACGTTGCTATGATCAGTGTATTTTTTTGGCCAGCAGTGGTAAACTCGCAGCTTGCGGACTTGAACCTAGAACCTTGAGCCTAGAACCCGCTTCCCTAACCACTAGGCCACCGCTGCTGCCCAAAATACAACAAAACAACAAAAATAGCTCATAACACTTTAATTTAAGCAGTGATATCTGGACATTTTGCCTAGTTTTCTTCATAGTAACCAAAACAACTTGCTCTTACATGAATATCTATAACTGTACTGCCAAAAACCTTAGGCTTCCACCTTAATTCAGCATCATACCTAAAGCACCGAACTACATGACGACATAGAAGACCAATGAAAAAGAAACAGAACCTAATTTAACAGTATCTGATGCACCAGAACATGACTGCATACTGGTGTCCCACAACTAGACCAGCCCAGTCTGGGTTGTATTTATTCGTGTACGTCTTTTTGTGTCTTCTGATGGGGATTTAAACCCAGAGGCTGAGATGCAGCCTGTTTTCATTTAGACATAATGGTGGGTTGGAGAGACAGCTGATGAGGAGATTTAACAATTGGCTGTGACCATTGCTGTGAGCAGGAAACAAGCAGGACGCTGCGCAGATGTGCAGCTGGCACCAGGACAGCACGCGCTCTTCCTGCTCCCCCCGTCACCAACTACATAAAACTCCAACCCCTTGCTAAGACCACAACAATGACGATGCACTGGATCTCATTATGGACTCTGCTCAGCTGCTTGAACCACAGCCGGTCCACGAGACTTTGATGGGTTTCTACGCAGGCAAAGATAGCGGAGAACGAAATGTTGATGGAATTAAATGTTTGATGGAATTAAAGAAAAGCATCAAACACTAGAACGGGCACTTGTTGTGTTCGAACTTTCAATCACCGAATGCAGATGCTTGCAATCGTTGTGTATTTGTAGTCGGTCATTTTGGAATTGACTTTCTTAAGAGCCTTTCTGCATAATCACCCTGAGCTTCCAACATTACTACTCGCCTTTCCAGAAAAAAAACGTGGCAAGCAATGCAATAAAACCACTCTCAGCTGTCAGTGAGGGAGAGATTTCAGGAGGACTGTGTGGGCCGGACCTATGGGAGGGTTAGTGCTAACTCAGGCAGAGCATATACTGTAGTGTTGACCAGGCATTAAATACAGGAGCAGAACCTGGAAAGTGGAGTTCGTTATGTCCTTGTTAATTCCTAAATCTTGGAAAAAAAAACAGTAGAAACAGAGAAATAGATCATGGAATTACTTAGTTAATCACTGCTAGAAACCCATGACATACTGTTTGATTTGGACTAGTTTGTTCACTGTTGGTTTTAAAATTATATATTAATGTGAAACCAGAAAGTACTCAAGTAAGTCATTGACATCATAATTATGCTTAGTAAAAAAACATCCTGGATTGGAGTAAAATTATTTATGTTGGAATTCAGTTTTGATCACTTGTGCACAAATGTTGTGACTTGATCTCCCTACGCTTCTGTTCTGTCTCTGAGAAATACAGCGGGGTTCAGTTTGCGATGGAATAAATATCTGTTACAACAAATAACATTTGTCGTCATCCACTTTTTCTGTTACCAGGTAACAGTCTCCATGACTGCCACCCTAATCCCACTGCTCCATAGTGTGACCCAGCCTGTGGTTGGTGAGTCCAGTGGAAGTTATGTGGGTCTGGACGGTGCTATGATCAGAGGTGCTCAGTGGCAACCTGGCAGATGGGGGATTCTTTACGGACTCAGGTCTACTTCCTGAATCACTTGACCAGGGGTGGACAAACTTGACTCGAGCGCCACAATTGGTCCTAAAATTGGACACGGGGCCAGAGTCAAGATCAAAAAAATTGAGTGGTGGTTTGAATAGAATAGAAGAATAGTCCTTTATTGTCATTGTACCTTGGGGGGTACAACATTTTTTGTTTTTTTAAGGGAGCGGGTGCTCCCAGACCCACAATGCACCATCAAGTACAGACATCATGGAAAAAATAAAAAAAAAAGGTGAAAAAAGTTTTTTTTTTCAACTATCCAATATTCTAAAAGCTAAGATAAATGACATGCAAACATCATGTATAAAACTGAAAATGCTAAATTTCTTATGATGCAAAATTTTTTATGTCATTAAATTATTTAATTTCGACAAGGTTGGAGGGCCGCATAAAAAAGCTCCACGGGCCACATCTGGTCCTCGAGCCTTAGTTTGCCCATCCCTGCACTAGACCAGGAAATTACTTTTAAAGGGAAAACTAAATTGTGATACTATACTTTTATTAGCACATAAAGGTTAATATGGACCAGTTTTATGATATAATCTATTATGTATTTGTTGCTTCTGAGAGATTTTCCTTTATTAAAATTGCATGCACATAGCATAGCATTATTCCAAACGGAGGTGAACGATGTTCGAAGGACAACTGCATCATAGAACCAAAGAAGAAGAAAGTTAAGACAGCCGTGACTGAGGATAAACCTTGGTCACTTCATATATGAATCTATATCTTACTGTTCTTTTGGTTTGCGTCAAGTCTCTAATAAAAATGGCCATACAGTGTTTTTCATGACTGGACTCCAAACCAAACATGGAAGAAAATATCCAGAATAAACACCAGTCTGTGGCTGGGAGACATCAGTCGACCTTGACTGGAAATGATACCCACTCTCTCCACCCCATAACTTACTGCTCCCTCTGCCTGGTCTTTTCAAGACAACCATCATTCACATACCTAGTAAACTATTTATGATTTTACAACTGAGAGGTTGTTGCATGCATTAAACATAAAATACAACATGCAGTGTTTCTGCAGTTGTCTGCAGGTTTCTTTCTTCTGCAACAGTTAATCCACAGCGTGTCACTTTTCCACTTTTGGACGTGTAGCGTCACAGAATTACTGGCATCCTCTTTTTTTTGGAGTGAGTCATATTACCTCAGTGTATTAGCTCAGCTGGTAAATCTGACATAAACCCAAACAGCGCCACTTGTCATCAGGATCAGTTGCTTAGATTTTAAGTCATCCACAAGGAAAACATGTGGAATAATGTTTACAGATGATCCCAATCTGGGCTCTTTCGACTCTTCTGTCTTTAATAAGTGACTAAATTAATTCAAGGTAATATGAGTTTGACATCTTGATGCATTTTTGGAGTCTTTCGAAAAGTGCACGTCATCCCCCCAAGCTGATGAGAGTTGCAATATAACCAGGGAATAAGGCATTAGAGGAGCTGAAAAGACTGACGCTCTTTGCCTAGATGCTGTGACTCACCCAGTGGATGGAGTCATGATGCAGCCACCACGGTCCACTGTCACCCTGCAGCCACACCCCCGCTCTGGCGTGTCATGGTTCATCCCAAAGTTGTGTCCGAGCTCATGAGCTAGTGTAACAGCAGCTCCCAAGGGGTTATCAGAATGGTCCTAAAAAAAAAAGAAACATTTTTATAATCTTCTCTCGGTGACTCAGGTATAAATGAAGTATATATTTTTTAAGCTAAGAACATTGCTACAAGCAGTGTTCTGTAATGGGTTGAGTTTGCACATTGCAAAAAAAACCCAATAGTTTATTAAAACCAGACATTGCAGAAAACAACAAATAGAAAAACATTTTTTGGCCAAATCGTTGCGCCCCACAGGACCTGGCGCAAAAACATTACTCACAACAAGACGGGGTAATTGCATAATGCCAAGATTACAAACAATGCAGTCGGATCTGTGCCTTCCACGATTCAATGTGGAATTGGGATGAGTAGTGAAAGAACAGACTGTGTGCTGTCACCCACAGCTTTATTCTGCAAACCATGACAGCTCCAGATGTGCTTCTCCATCCTCCCCAATCTAACAAATGAAAGTGTGAGCAAAACTAACAAATGGATCAAAGAAGAAAAAAAAAGGACCAATGACAAAAAACTGTCAAAGCAAGTCACAAAATGTATCACAAAACCATTCAGGTGGAGTTGGCACCAGCTGAAAAGAGTGCGAAGGAGATGCGTGTGTGCACGGAGTTACAGCGAGTGCTGCTGACGAGGTTTATTTTTTCTGCGAGGTGTATAAAACTTGAACATGTGAACGGAGTGGATAAATAATGTAGTGGCAGCTTGGATGCAAAGCAGTGCGTCAGAGCACATCGTCTCTGGAGTCGTCGTCGTCACTTTGCATTATTCAGCAGTGCTCTGCAAGTCAACTCCAGACTGATGAACTGCTCTGCTGGGGTCTCTACAAAGCGCCGGCCATTAGTTGTCAGCACTTGCTGTGATCGTCCAGGTTCATGGAAAAAAAAAAAAAATCGCAGCACTTGATGGAAATGGAGTGCTCCCTCAGTGCAACTGTCTCCGTGTTGTTCCCATACACTTAAAACAAAAGGATGGTCAATAGGAAATCCAGATGGTCTTTAAATGGATGTTAAAGAAATGAGTGCATTAAAAAAAACAACAATTAGACCCAGAGGGGAAGACGACTGATGAGTTAAAAGGTGATTTGTAAACACCAGACAACACAGTCATGATTCTGTCCAGGACCGACGGTACGTTTGGACACTGATCCACTTTCTGGGAGCTGACGTGATTGTGTGTGTGTGTGTGTGTGCATTCTGCTCTTTATGATAATGACCCAGTCTCTGCTTTCCCATGCGGGAGG
>JAFBJS010003885.1:73743-94269 GCA_016785265.1 Paraplagusia blochii
TGAAGAAAACAGCAGAGTGGTCTAATCATTTTTAACATGACTGTATATATTATCCATTCATGTCATGATGTAATGACATCATCATAGCCCCACACACGTATAAAATTCTAAACCTTACAAGGTGAAGATTAGTCTTCACTAATGCAAACTTTGTTTTTAAATACCAAAAAGTACAAATATACACATCATTATTTCAATAAGAACAATACACTCTTTAAATTAGAGCTGCTGCAGTTAGCCATGTCACACAAACTTTATTGCTTGTAAATGAGCTGACCATGTAGTGACCTTCCAACAAGCAAAACATCCCTGTTGTTGCGAGGAGATTTCAGAGAGAGAAAGTCCTTTCTGCAGCTTTTACCACTTTCTAGCCTTCATTAAGTTAATGGTCCTGGCTCAGGTGTCTATGAAGATGAAAGGAGAAAAATGGAGCTGTGTAATTAGCATCCCCTCCCCGTGTACAATGAGCTAACAACTGGAGAGGCTCAAAAGCTATTTACTTTACAGGCTCAAATCCAAGTAAGTGAATGTGGTCCTTAAATCCTCGTAGACCACTTCAGAGTGGTCGCAGCTCCACATATCAAGTTCTGTCCCATGTCGGACTGTCCTCTTCATAATTCACCGGCGCACTTTGGTTTACAGCACGAAACTCACAGTAACAGTAATGTCACATTGTCGGTGTCGACGTGCACTTCCTGTCAGATAGTGGTGGTATCTCTGTAACCTTCTCAGCCCAGTGAGGCTCTCATCATCCATGAGGACCGTGCCAACATTCCTCTTTATCTCACAGACCCTCCGGCAGGACAAAGCTTATCAAAGCAAAAGCACGGCACCTCCACGCCGCTGCGCATCGAGCAGAAAGAAAATTGCAACGCGCTAAGATCCGGCAAATAAGACGTTAAATCCTCTCTTCGTTATCTCACCGGTGGTATTTGGAGTTCCTCTCGGTCTTAACGATGATTGTGCAAACATTCTTCACTTTCTTATCTGTTTTAACTTAATAATCGCCAGGGGAATTCCCGTGTTCGACCACCTCCCTAATAAACCACATCTGTCTTCACTTTATTTTCCCAATATTTCCTTCTAATACCGGCTTCTCTTGATATATTCAGATTGGAAGGGTGTCGTACTTCTACTGGAACGCAAAAGAAAGGCCGTGATCGGATTAAACAAACAAACGTATTTTGCACACATTGGTGTGAATCATTGTGTTTTGTGTCTTGTTGTCAAACTGGCACATTTCACTGAGGTGTTAACGGCTGCATTGTGCTGTTGTCAGGATTTGTTCCCCTCTGCTGAATCTTCCTAACCCTCCTAACACCAAGGACAATAGCAGCCGTCCGCGCCAGCATTGTAATCACCACCAGGACTCACAGAGTACAAAGACATCACTGCATGAATAGATTAAAAAATGTACACTTTTAAAAAGGACACGGCGTCTTTGCTAGGACAGCCATATGTTTGGTCTGATTCCCAAAATCCCACTGGATCTCTGCGTGAGAACAATGAAATGATTATCGAAAAAAAATAAATAAAAGCATATTTTATGCATAACACATGTGACCTGCCTTTGGGTCAGGTAACATGATTTTTCACCATTCACACTGGCTTGTCTTCTCCTTGCCTAATTGCGCTAACCTAATAAACCTCACAGGTCGATAAGTCCGGCCCAATTCCTCTAAGGAATTCCTCCAGAGTCCCTCTGGGGCCACTGCTCACAGTATGTATCCCCTTGATTGGAGGGACAGTAAGTAGGCGAGCGGAGGGTGTGGGACTAAGTAGTTTTTGCAAAGTGATTTGTTTAAGTCGGGTTGGACGGGCAGTTCTCCAGGCGTGATCCATAATGATCTGCTGAGATCTGGCTCTCAGGGAAAGTGTGGCCACTTAACATCCAGTGTCCCTTTTTTATGGAGTTCATCATCTCCATACACCAACCATATCTAATGGAAACAGTCGGCTAAGGATTGAGCTATGAGTAAATAGCTCAATTTGTAGTCTCCCCTGAAAGAGGAATCAGGCCACTTACTAAAATCCACGTTACAAATGATCCCACTTAAAAGTCTCGCGATGATCGATCATTCAGACGGCACAGTAGGAATTTCAAAATGCCATTTGCGGAAAGAGATACTGTATACCACTTCACAACAATGCGGTGGGATTTCTTTTTACAGTACTATGGCTGTTTGATGAATGGTTTTCTGTCCTCAGTCACCCTCGCAGCGCAGCTGCTTAAAGCAGCTGGATGCGTAGGAAATACAAAGTACTCATTACAACTGAAAAGGTGCCAATGCACCACTGTTTAGGAAATGAAATTAGAGAATCTTCCGTTCAATAAAAGAAATATCAGTCAAAATGCTTCTGTTTTGCATTAAAGGAGTTCATCACCGTGATCCTCCCAGTCCACGTCTCTTCCAATTACTGTGCAAATTTCATAATTGAATGATCTTTATTTTGAAGTGTTTTTATCTCAGGACTAAACACCGTGGTTCACTCAAAGTTGACAAGTGAATTTGTTTGAGTATAGAAATTTATTGGCAGGTAAATATCTATTTTTAAGTTTTCTTAGTGAAATCCAAGTGTGTGTTTTTTTAATCACACCTGCCATCACAAATAAGTCACTCGGGGCTTAAAGGGATGCAGAGAAATTAAATTCTTAAAATAGCAAGATATAAGTTTAGTCCATAGTGTAATGGTTAATACGCGTGCCTCCAAAACAGGGAGAACAGGGAGAGTCCTGGGTTTGATTCCCATAAGATTGGTGCTTGTCTGTTACTGGAGTTGTAACAACTGCTTCTGTTTACACAATAATTTCTCAAAATATGAATCATTAAAGTATCAATTTAAGAAGGATGAACAGTAAAACACAGCATGGATCCTAATGCTGTAACTACGTTCCCAGACATTGCTGCAAAACCCAGGTTAAGGGGTACTTTAGGGACATGTGGACATGAAATATACCAACCCCCCCGCCCCATTTCTCTTCCCTCAGTCGCTCAAACAGATAAACACCCAAACATTAACACGCTTATTTTGGCAGTCAGACATTTTAACACCTAATGCTGTCATCACACCAATGTGTATTCGCATAGTTGGTCTGGGACGTGAAATCTGAACAGTATAAAGTCAGACCAGATGCCTTCAGGAAATATGTAAATGTCAGCGCCATCAACATGGGATCAGATTTCTCTGGGTGGATGTTTTAATACCAGGTCTGTGTGGAGAACCTGGGGATCCTGGGAATTACAAGTTATTCCTGTCCAGAGAAGTTCTTTTTATAAAACTTTAGATTTTTTTTCTCCTTAAGAGGAAAGAAAAACCTGACTCTGAGCCAAGAGTAGAAAAAGAAGTTTGTCCTCATTCTGCTTTGAGTTAAAACAGAAGGACTTCCTGTCTGGAATTTTGTTTCTAGGTAAAAATAAAAAAAAAATTGCTTATGATGGTCTTTAACCATGGAATTTTCAATGTTAACTGTACAATGTAAATGATAATAATAAAAAATATGTTTGAAGCCACACGGATGCAAAAACATAATAATATAACATAATTTCATCATTACATAAAGATGATAAAATTTTTAAAACTACCAAGATTTTATTGAGATCCATATTAATCCACTTCACCTCAGATCTCTTCCAGATTAGAATCTTAACGTCGGGGCTTTGAACTGGTTTAAGGCTTGAAAAAGAAAAAAACTAACTTTTGGCGTTTAGCTTGGAACGGAAATGGAACACAAGACACTGGTTAGCAGTTACTACTGGTTTCATTTAGTTCTTTAAAAATTCTTTGTTGCTTTCAATCAAAGTAATTGGTCAGCAAAATATTTAATGTTGACCAGTCCATCATTAACATTGACAAAAATGTTGACGTTGTGTCTGAAACTGACATTTTCCATATTGACAGACTCCAATATTGACCTCTTATTGTTGTCTTTGAGATGTGACAGTAGTTGGTAGTCAGTCCTCCCCATATAGTCTGATGGTCCACCCACTCTCTCCATTCACTCAGTGAACGTCACAGGAAGTCAACATCATCAGGTCATTGTAGACTACCATACTTTTAAAAAACAAAATAAAACCTGTATTTACCCGTAACCATTAACCGGACAAACATTTCTGTACCAGAACAAAAAAAATATTTTAACTTTTTTTTCTAGTTTCTGTTCCAAGATAAATGGAACAAATGATTTTGTTCCCTTAGACCCTAACGCTCGACATTTTAAATTGGAATTTGACTTTGATCTGTGGTGTGGTGACGTCACACCTGGACCCTCTTGGGGACACAGTCGTGTGATTGGCCTCTAAATGAATGAGCCTTCTGATTGGCTGCTGGTTGGTTTTTGAAGAAAAAAAATGTATTTGTGGATCTGGTCAGAGCAGGACAAGTCTCAAAAATCCATACACAGATGTGGCTGGGTTCACAAATAAAAAAAAAACACAAATTGAATGCACAATCAACAATTCCCAAATGTATTTTGAAGAATTAAAAAATGAAAAAATTTACGTAATTATTTTTGAAATACATTTGTGAATTCCACATTTGTGGATCAGTGCATTTATTCTTTTTGAGACTGTTCTATAAAAATACTGTTTCTATTCAGCCTGAACTGATTCTTGTTCAATGCGCTGCATAGAATGAATTGTGGTCTGATGTAACCAATGTAGAACAGCTTGGTCATAATTCTGAGGAGTACATTTGGGTGCATTGAACTCTTTATAACCGGTGCAGATCTGGGAGGCCAACAATAGTACCAGCCACTGTTGGCCAGCTGACCCTAATTAGGACAGAGCTTTTTCCTTTTCCTCCAGTGTGTGTGAAAAGTTAACGATGTCGGTTAGACTGTTGGGGGACTTGGTCATTAATTGTCTGTTCTGACAGAGCCAGGAGAACCTGGTGTTCCTTAACCACCCTTACCCTTGTACTGAAGCTCCTGAATGGACTGCTCTCTGCTTGTCCACGTGGATAAGAGATGTTGAAATCGTGGCCACAGGAGCCTGGAGGAAAACTGAGATGTTTGGCCGAGTAGATCCAGTGAGTCCCATCAGTGTCATCAGGTGATGGTTCCAGTACGAAAGACTTGTTTTCCAGAGATATGAACCCCCTGAAAAGAGATAGAAGTTGAAACGCTACATAATCCAAATCATTAATAAGTCACAGTTAAAAATGAAGCTTGATTCCCCAACGTCAGACATTCGACTTGAAACAGTAGCAGTAACTCTTAGGTTTCTTTCCCTCGTCTGAACTTTTCACATGATTTTAAAGAAGTGATTCATGATTAAAGTGACAACCTTAAGTCTGAACAAAGTCTGGGATTCTCACCAACCTTGCACAACACACAGAAACCTCGTGAACTCTAATAAACTCCCTAACTCCCCCAAAAGGAGCATCACTGCCAAACCAAACCGTAAGATACTCGCTTTGGCTGAGCAACATATAGGTCTTCAATAAAAAAAAAAATTCTCTTTGTGCTTCTGGAACAGACGGGTTCAGGAAACAGGGAAGAAGATAATGTAAAGCTTGAGGCTGACAGTGAAGGCTTGAAAAAAAATTAAATCAAGAAAATGGCTGTCAGGCTGCATAATCAGGTTGGGCTGTTTTGTGTAAACACTCGTGATTGTGACCAGTGATGTCACTGTAATCATTTTTCACACTTGACGTTTGCGAACACACAATTTCCAACACTTGGCAGCTCTTCACTGAATTATTTATTTATTTACCTATAGATAAAGATTATTTTATAAACTAATGCATACATTTGCACCTACGTTGAATTTAAATTTAAAAACTAACTGCGTGGATGAAGACGTCATCACCAGCAAACTCACTGAAAGACATCTACTTGACCGTACACCAGGCGTGACCCGTCCTGACGTTATGACTCCTCAGACCCACCCGTTAGGATCAACGAGCAAAAAGAATTTGATATTTGTTTTGGCAATCTCAATTAATGAAGAAAAAACTGACAGAGTGAGGCTCAGTTTCATCACGTAGACCAGACATTGACAAACTAAGGCCCGGGGGCCGGATATGGCCCTTTCACCTGGGCGGCCGCCCAATTTGTCCACTTTATAGATTTGGTTCGTATTGCAATTACACTTAAGCTTTTCCCTGCAATGACCATCTTTTCCCAACAGATGGCATAGAGAAGGCTATTATTTGAGCACTTAAGCCTTTGTTGCATAACTTCTACATGTTATATATCTAACTTAACTCTCTTAACCACTGTGTTAGTGGGCAATTGTGGCCCATGAGTCAAAAAGTGCCTGACTTAGACTTAAAACCAGTGTTGTAACGCGTTGTAACGCCATTATGGAACGAAAAAAACAACTTTTTTTTGGTAACTAATAACGTAACACATTACTTTTCCATTCAGTAACGCAGTTATTGTTACTGTGGTGTGAAGGAGCTCGTTACTTGTTACTATCTGTGGTCCAAATGGACGGTTTCTCCCGGCCACGGAGAGAGGACTGTGTGGCAGTGGAGCCTGTCTGCTGCCTGTCTGTCATGAGTGAAAGACGGCCGTGCACACTATCTGAACCCATACCTTGAAAAGCAGCAATGATTGGTTGACATAGGTTAATGTTTCAGGCTAACCAATCAGAAAGAGATGGGGGCGGGTCTTCTTGGCTTACAGGGAAATAAACAGTCTCTCACACGTGCGTGCGACAAAGTACAGCTGCACAGAACAACAAGCAGGACGACGGCAAGTAGCAAGTTGAGGTTACAAAAAAAATGCCTGTCAAATGTCTAAACATTTTGTTTTTATTAACATGTGTTTTGGTTTATTAATTTTTTTGTTATTATTATAAGTAAAGTAATAATAGTAATAAGTAAAGTAATTAGTTATTAGTTACTTTTTTTATTTAGTAACTTTTAACATAACTAGTTACTTTTTCAGAGCAGTAACTAGTAACTAAGTAATAAGTAACTTGCCCAACACTGCTTAAAACTACTAGATGTGATTTGACTACTTTAAGGAGAATCATTAGCTAAATTGTGGAAGTCAAGCTTATTTTAACGGCTCTCCTTCAAGAGCCAACAGCAGACTATATAAGTGGAACCGCTTTTGGATCAATGAAGTTGCATTTACTTCAGGACTTTGTCTGTTGAGTTTGACACGTGACCTAAATAAAAATAAAAAAAATGTTACCTGCTCTGTGCTGCCCCCAAAAGACAAAACTCTCAACACACAAAGCTGAAATAAACAAAAGCTTCCGACCTTCTCTCCCTCACTTCAACACTTACCTTAACCCAGCGCAGGTACTCAGGGTGACATCCGTGTTTACGTGCCCCTCCACCTCACCGTGGTAATAGCAGTTCGCCTGAGGATTCACAAACACACACAAAGGAGAGGAATAATGTGAACAAATGTAGGGGTTTTACACCAAATTCAATAACAACAGCTCCTGCTGATAATTGTGAAATATGAACAAAATAAGTCTGGGTTTTTTACAGCGTTCTCAGTGTTAGCAGCAGACTTTTCCACTCAGCACCACGGGGCACCAGAGCGTACTGAGATCTTCACATTTACCACAGAATGATTTTCTTTTTCTTCCACTTCCTTCCTCAGGTACTATGTTTTTTTTCACAGACCACCTGTCAAACTCAAGTTAAGCAAATTAAGACTGTGTTTACTGTAACACAGCTGCCAGAGAGAAGGAGAAACATAGGTTCAGAGTCAAATCAGACTTGTTCTGCCACGGTGAGGACGCTCTGGCTCAGGTGTAAGAGGCCTCCCTTCATTGCCCTGGTCTGTGGAACAAGGAAATGTGAATTTTCACCCCTCTTCAACCACGTCTAAATTTAGAGCAGCGGCAGTAAATCTTAATGCCCAGGCTCCTTCAGTGTGACTCACATCCAGGAGCCACTAATCATGCATAAGTGTGTGAGAGAATGTGTGTGTGTGTGTGAGTGTGTGTGTCAGGTCTGCTCTGCTTCTTCCTCGTCTGTTTCATCACCTACGCGGCTCTTCCTTGAGCTCCCTCCCAGTAGATTTGTCTCACCTGTGCCCTGTCCTCTGCAGCAGATAGAGACAGTATATGTTCGGTCCTGTCACTCTCACCATGCTGTTTGTGTCATCAATGATTTCAATTTGTCTGTGTAGATCAAACATCCATGTTACTAGTTCACCCTCTTCTATCTATGGTGGCATAGTGGTATCGAAGGAATCGAACTTGGGTCCAAAAGGCTGTAATTCACCAGCTGCCAGGTTCCCACTGAGGAGCTCTCATAGGACTGTCCCGACCCACGTAACTTCCAGTGGACTCATTACCCACAGGATGACTCACAGTATGGAGCAGTGTGATTTGGGTGGTGCTGTCCTGTGACCCGGTGACGGATAAGCAGATGAAGATGGATGAATGAACAAATGATGATAGTCATAGCTATTATATTATTTACATATATTTCCCTTTGGGAACTCCTCCCACATTAATCCTAGACTGTATTACTCCTTCCCACACAATCCTCTCCTTACATTATAGTAAGAGCCGGGACCAAGAGAGGTAAAGAGGTAAAATACTCACTGGCCAAGTCAGACAGGCAATGAGTTGAAACTGGTCACAAGGTCACCTTATTGTAAAGACATTTACGTCATATAAAACAGTGGTTCTGGACCTCTTAGGCAAATCGGACTGGTTAAATTCCTGGCAACTTTTTCACAAACAGGTCTTTTAACGTGTGGCAGATAAATGCCACAAATGAGTGAACAAATTATAAATGTTAATCTGCTAATTGTGCAATTAAAAAAAAAAAAAAATAGTGACCTTGTATCGTTGTGTTAGTCTATCTATGCAGAACTCTTGGTCTGTGAGTGGTAAGGCAGGACTAAAGGCTTTGTGGCCTCATTACTTTTTAACATATAAACCTGGCTGGAATACATGAACACGATGTCTTCAGAACGTGCAGTGGGCACAGAGCAGAAGTGCCAACAGCTGCAGCTGACTCTGAAACACTGGCAGTTAATCTAGGAAAAGATACAGCCATAACCAAAAGTTTTCAACACCTGCTGAAAATACCACAAACCAAAGACTCGGATTTATGATACTGTGAATATGAACTCAAAATACACAATTATGTGATTTTTTTCTTCTTTTGAAGTTATATATAATGACACAATAAGTGATTATACAGATTATAGAATCTAACGTCCCGATGAGTTTGAGGGTGATTTAGTCGTTTTGGAATCCTGGCTGTTCATTTGTCAAGAAGGGAGTGGATGGTGGTAAGAGGTGACGGAGGCAAACATCTGGACATGCATCAAGCGTCAGTCATAGACAGATGTGGTTGTTTTTCTAGATAAAACACAGTTTAGCGTCAAATAATAGATAAAATGTAAATAACAAAAATTGCGTATTATCTTTGTGTGGCCCGTTACCTATTGGTTCACGGACTGGTGCCAGACCGCAACCCGTCGGTTGTGGACCAGGGGTTTAAAAGGCATCGTAAAGAGTTAGATTAGGGTAAAATTTCACCAAGCACAAAAGCGCAAACTCAACACAAGGAGAGTGAGAGATCTGGGAGCTACAATGTGTCAAACTGAAGGCCCGTGGGCCAAATGCGGCCCACCAGGTCATTTTGTAAGGCCTGCGGGCGTTTCCTAACCTGATAAATTAAAACTTGGTTTTATTACACAGCAATGAACAATAAAATGTACATAAATTAATAAAAAATGAATGCATGTATTAATATGTTATTGAGACGTTATATCGAGAGCCCTTCAAGGAAATTGTATTGTTGACGTGGCCACCTGTACAAATGAGTTTCACATCACCTTGAGGAACAGAAGAGCATGCTGATTGCTGAATGGTGTGTTCAATGTCCTCCAGGTAAACAAGGAAAGATGTATTTTTTTAATTTTTTTACAATATTTTTGTTGTTTTTCAGTTTAGAAAATGTTTTTTATCATGAGAAAAAAAGAAGAACATCTTACTATTCAGCTCAATTGCAGATTGAAATTCTGCCATGCACTAGGGGAGCAAATGGAGAACCTGGACACGGAGAGTTGACACCATACACAAAATTTAATCCAGTTAGTAAGCCTGATTTAAGGACCTGTGTCTTTGAGTGGAATCAATTCATTAAAAAACGAATTTTGTGAAAAACATCCAATTTCATTTGTATACGAAAAACAGCTAGAATAAAATCCACTTTACAGGCATCTTTATCAGCATTAGAATGAAGGTCTATTATGAGATTACATTATACGGAACTACCACATGATTAGGTCATCCCACCTTCACGACATGAATGTTTTAATGAACCTGAGCTGAGATGAAGTGCCACAAAGGAGAATTGTATTTAAAATAAGTAAAGCCTCTTGTAATCGAACCTCATCCCATACCCCACCAAGAGGTGCACTGATATAATCCATTAAAGCGGGGTAAAGACGGGGCAACCCATTACATGAAATATGAAATTTTAGTGTAATGGGGGAGCAGGAGGAGAGCTGGTATTATTACACTGATTTAATGCTAACACCTCATGTTTCTTTGATGAGATCATGACTATGATGTATTGGTGGAAGGGATAGGAATAGACTTTTGCTGTGGAAAGAAATGAGGAGAGAAAAGTGCCCGCACTCCCGAGGACCAGCAATGAGGGAGATTAATACTAGTTGCCATGCAGTTGTGAAAGGCAACCAGGGTTTGAGTCTTGTTTATCAAAACCAAACTTTGGGTTTATTATTATTTTTTTTTTCTGTTATAATTTCTGGTGTTTTTCTATTCCCAGTAGTTGTCTTGTGTTACCACATGTGGCAGTCATTTGCTGAACCATATGAGGCCAAATTAGTGGGAAAAGGAGACGATGTAAAACAGACAAAGAGGAATAGGAGTAAGGCTGACTCATGCTCCAGTCTCTCCCAGCAGTACCTTGCATTTGATACACAACTAAATACTCTATATCAACCTCCTCCCTGCCGGCAGGACAAATAAATTAACAACAGATCAGTCTCTCCAGACCTGGATGTTTCCAGTAAAAGGACTCTCCCATGCTGTGGTCATAGGAGAAGAATGAGAGCAGATACGGACGTTGAAAGATCTCCATTTGTGGCGGGGCCTGCTTGATACAGGTTACTGGCAGCGGTCCTTTGGTGTGTCCATCTGACTCTCAGTCTTCTCATCCATCTCACAGGGAATTGATTAGCAGATTAATCAAGGTGGGGCTGGACACAAAATCGCTTGGAAGTCATTTGCTGTCAGGTTGAGTTAAACCTGTTGTTTCAAGCCTCTTAAATGTGAGGGTTTGGTGTTTTTGCACTAAAGTTCTCAGAGAGACCCTCCAAAATAAAGCAGCTTTTTTTCCCTGCTTGTAAAGCACTCGACATTCTGAAGACCAAGTCAATGCCTGCAGCCACTGAGGCTGGACACAGTACATGTTCAGCCCGCTATGTGGTAACTGTTGTAATAAAAACAGCTCAACAAATATTATAATAAAGTGCCTAAAACTTTTTGTGACTCCCATTAATTTCACTATTTTTTTTAATGTCAGTCATTTTAAACCATTTAAAAGATGTAGAGATTTTGTCACAATTCATTTTTCAAACTACGCTGAAAAATATAAATTAATGGCTAGTCATCAACATTCCATCCAGTCTGCTGCCTTTCATCAATTAGTGCAGAAAGACGTCATTAAGTCCTGTATATTTTGACGAACGGCGGAGAACTTTCACTTTCTTCTGTTTTGCTTCCTCTTTCCTTTTTTTCATTCCTACTGACAGGAAATCAAACATTTTTCTAACCAGGACAGTGAAGATTTTCTAAGGACATGCAGATCAATATTTTCCCTCCACTTTCTGACATTTAATGGACAGTCATATTGATTTATGATGAGTCGTCTGTGTACACGTCGGAGAAATCCCTGATCTGACCTGTTACTCCTCCACGGTCGTGTCTGTGCTGTGCATGGCAGCAATTATCATCAGCTGTCTGACCTCAGTCAGTGACAGTGCAAGTCCAGATGTTCGTTTTACTGCGTGGGCTGACGTTATCGGATTACATTTGTGGCTTCTTCCGTGAGTTTCAGCTATAAATAGGGGATGTGATTTGTATACAGACATCCAGCCCTGTCTATTAAAATTCTCTTATCGGAACAAATATATGATGTTTAATTACTACAAATAATCATGTCCCTGAAATCAGGCACACAGGTGGAAGCTATGAAGCTTGGGATCTGTTCCATATGATCGAGGACAGCGCAGTCATTAACTACAGCAGGCAGCAGCGTACAGAGTTTGCTAATGTTCTCCCTGTGTCTGAAAACAAACATCCTTACAGGGGAGAATTTTATGGATTATCTGTGAGACTTATACAACTTTAAACCCAATAAGCTGTTCCTTTCTGCATTTATCACAATCTTACAAATAACAAACTTGTTACTTTGAGGGCGACTGGATATTGTAGGTTTCTTGAAGACGATGATGATCATTTACATCTGGAGGACAAGGGACATAGATTGGTGAATGAGGATGTCCATATTCTGGCCAGAGAAGACTGCTCTGAGAGAAGAGTGGACGAAACTTTCTATGTCTCATACCAGAAAATTCTTCCCTGTCCCTGACAATCAGACCACGGTCTCATCACAAGGAGGAAAATAACTCAATCTAACAAACAACAAAACAAAGAACGACTCCTTTGTTTTAGACCTCACCCCCATTCACACCTCTAAGAAAGGAAAGGAAGGAAAGACATTGTGATTCACACCACTGTACACAACAAAATGTCACCTCTGTATTTAAACCATCACCAAAGTGAACAGTGGGCAGATTTGAGCGCCTGAGGAGCAGTGACTGAGGCCCATGCTCAGTGGACCTCAGTGGTAACTTGGCTGTAGGGGTATTCGAACTGGGGACCTTGTGGACCCTAGTCCACTTCCTTAACCATTAAGCCACCAACTCCCCCCTTGGTCTGGTGAAGGTGCATCCAACTAGTCTGGAATAGGTTGTGATCCGTCCCCCATGTAATTCCACCTCGGTCCCTTTAAAAACCAGTAGGAAGAAGGGTAGACAACAGGAAGGGTAATGTAATCATTGCATACGTCGCAGGGGTCTCTGAGAAACTCATGGTGGATTTCCAATTAGCATCAGATCCGTGTACACTTTAAAGAAGACCCTGAGACAGAGACTGGTTCATCCCAAAGACAAGATTGCAGGACACAAGCCGGGCAATGTTGTTTATGCCATGCAGTGTAGCATGGACCTCTACGTTGGGGAGACCATGCACCTGCAACACAGGTGCATGGCCCAACCCAGGAGGCCTAACTCCTCAGGTCAGGACTCAACATAGAAGGGCTAACACCTCAGGTCAGGACTCAGCCGTCCACCTACACCTAAAGGCTACCAACCACTCTTTGAGAACACTACTAGCATTTACCTTCCTACTTTCATGTGTATGTATACTACTAACATTACCTACTAACACATACTGTTCACTGTTCTGGTTGTACATATCTCAACCCTGCCCATATTGTTCCTTTTGTAATGTCTTTTTGTACTCCTTGTATCTATCTCTTGTTCGTTGCTGTTCTGTCGCTGGAACCGTAGTTTCCAGAGGGATACTCCTGAGGGATTAATAAAGTTCTATCTATCTATCTATCTAGAACCAAGATGTTCAAATCTTGGTCTGGGAAGACAGATGGTTTGAGAGAGGTGGAAAAGGAGCCAACCAAAAAAAACATCTCCTTCAACAGAAGTGGTGGTTTGAGACATAACCTTTCACCCACCTACAAAGCCCTTTTGGAAACTATACCCAAAATATTTTACTCTCAACAACATGTTTCACACAACAACAAGTCTTGTGACCAAATCCACTCCAACAATGACGGTAACGACCCATCAAAACCCACCCAACCACTGGTATCACATTTCACAGGTATCCCCAGGTCCACCCAACAGGAGGGACCTGAAACAGCCCTTCCTCCTCACTCACAGGATAGAACTTCTGTTACTCCACACTAACAGTTAGAACTGAAGAAGCCTCTTGGATGAGAAGAGAAACGTTTTCCACAAAACTGAATGTCCAGTTGCCTAACTTAACCCTTTAACCTTTACCCGCACCACCCTCATTATTTTTTTTGTTTCCTTTGTTTGCCTTTTGGATGAGAGGTGAAAACATCTTCGAGACCTACTATGTCCTCTGCCCTCGAAGTAACTATTTTGGATTAATTGACCAGGATGAGAATCTACATAACAAATCTAACAAGTAGGAGAAAGTGCAAATAATAATCACACAGTTCTTGCAGATTTTCACACCCAGCATTACAGGAAAAGACATAGATTTGATGTCCAGACACGGAATTCTCTGTGGTAAATTAAAAAACAGCGAAAAAGGGAAGCACACTCCAACCTGCTTTAGAAAATTGATTTCAAGCCGATATAAATGAATCCCACCAGTCCTAGGAGTGAGTCTATTCTCCCTACTCCTGTGCGCCTTATATTCTATTAAATATTAATCTGCTGCCAGAGAACTGAAATGGGCTCACTCACCTGCAGCAGCTGCTTCAAATGTGAAGCTGCTCAATTCCAGACGGTTTTTAAGTGAGTCTAACAGCAACATCAATTTTTCTTTATGTCCTAGCTGACCTCCTAATGGGGGCATGAAGAAGGAGAACCACAAGATGATGACGACGGGTACCACAAAAGGTCAACACTCATAAAGGTTATTAGGTGTAGGAATGAAGAAAACACAAGAAAGTAAGGATTGTGGATTCTTGTAGTGTCATCTTTGAGAAAAGATTAGAAGGTTCAAGCATACCGTGAAGTTGTGGAAGTCTGTGACTGTGCTGCCATCCTCGATGTAATGGGTTTCTGTGTAGTTTCTTGCAAAAAGCCCCCTAGAAAGAAGAAAAGCACAAAAAAAAAAAAAAAACACACATTACGGAGTGATGCTGCAGAGATCCTATAGGAGGCAAAGACGGGGGGTTCATGAAATATTTATTTGTTCTACAAAAGAATTGAAACCAGAGCGGGTTTTGATTTAAAAGGTACAAAAGAACATGAACTGTCCAAATGGACACAGGAGGAAAGAGCTGACGCAGAAAAATGCTTTCCCGTCACAAAGCTTTCACTACCTGGTGACTCATGACTTATTCCATTTAACATCATAAACATTGTTGGAGTGACTCCTGAAGATTTATACACCGGTGGATGTCTTTGTGATATGAAACACACAGCATGTATAAAACAAGGACACAGGTTTTGGTTGTAAACCAGCAGGGTGGATGACTCAATGCTGTATATCTGAGCATTTAAACACTGTCAAATTCAATCACACTACAGTTTCATAAGAATAAATTTGTGATTTTCTCTCATCCCATCCAACCAAGATTAACCATGTCAAATTTGATGACTATAAAGTTTTTATTACTAATTTCTCTATTAATTTTACTGTGAAAAGCTTTAGTTTGTCATTATTTGTGTTTGCATGTGTTTAAAGCTACAGGTCCACTGTGGAAGACTAGAAAATGTCTTTGTATCAGTAACATTCAACTGTAAAATCATGGAGGCAGCCATGTTGATGGACTGATGTCATCATTGAGCTACTGGATTGATCTAGCACAAACCTGGGCAAAACTAAGGTCCGTGGGCCGGATGCGGCCTGTTTGGCATTTTAATCCGGCCCGCTAAAATTGTCCAAATTATACTGTTAATTTATATTATCGTTATCCTTATACCTTTTCCTTGCAAAGCTAGCATTTCCCCAATAGATGGTCTCAAAGAAGTTTTAAACATTTGTCTTTTATTCAACACTTTACTTATATTCATGTTAGTTCCCACAAATTTGACACCTTGAGGGCCATCCACTCAAATAAAATATACAGTCATAGAAAAAATTATTAGACCACACTTTCTTTAATTTCTTGTCCATTTAAAAGTCTGCTTAAAAAATGTAAACTCCACTTAATCTACATTAATCTGGACAAATATAATAACAACAAAAAAGGCTCATAATTCAGTTTAATTTCAGAGCTGATTTCTGTCCATTTTGCATGGTTTTATTGACGGTGACAAAAATCACTTCCGTTCCACTAGCAATAACATTGTACTGACAAATACAGTGCTTTTAGTCATTGCATGGTTTTGTGTTCATTGTTTCCTCCAGGTGATAAACCTTTAGTGGAACAAGGCATTAAGAACAAGGAATTGAAGAAAACAGCACAGTGGGCTTATAATTTTTTTCCATGACTGTAAATAGAAGAAAATTAAAACTCCTTGTCTTGATACATTGGTATTCACACCACATCACAAAGAAATTCAACCTCTGTATTTAACCCATCACCCAAGTGAACAGTGGGCAGATTTGACCGCCTGGAGAGCTGGGGACGGTGCCATGCTCAGTGGACCTCAGTGATATCTTGGCAGTTGGTGAATTTGAACCTGGTGACCTCTGAACCCCAGTCCGGTTCTTTAACCACAAGGCCACCACTGCCCCAGCACATTGAGGTATACTTTGTAATTGAGCTGTTCCGTTTCTTTCTTTCTTTTTTGGAAAAGGTACTTTACACTTAAAAATAAGAAACTATACTACAGCACAAATATAGAGATAAAGAACCCAACAATGTAACTTTCCATTCAAGTTAGGACAATTCTGGCCCTGACCAGTGCTGTGAATCAGACGCAGGACGCTTAGCTCTGGGGCAGAAATAAAACAGCAGCAGAGAGAGAGAGAGAGACAGAGATTAACAAACAAGTTGATGTTTTATTTGTGTTCGCTCCAGTACAAATGAGGCTTTAAGAGTCTCGGCAATGTACATGTGGTGCACGCATGTACTGTATTACACTACAGGATACCAGCAGAGGGTTGACTCAGGCCAATGCACAGCAGAGCAACGAACCCCAGGCGGGCAGCTGGATTCTCTTACTGACCTCATCTCTGACAACCCAGCTGGGAGTGTCAGCTGTAACAACCCCGGGACGAGGAGGGGGGTATTTTGTTTGGGAACTGTCAGCATGAGACACAATGCCTCCCCGCCCTCGACCCCTCAGCAGAGCCAAGGAGCTGGTAATAATCATTGGATCAAAGCAAGGACAAAGAGTGGAAAGAGCCAGCTGGAATTATGGGTTTCTTCAGTCTTAATTAGGTCTGCGCTCTGAATTGGACGCACAAGCTAAACATCTGCCCACCACGGACAATCCACTGCGGCGAGGGTGTGTGGGTCTAAGTAATTGCCACGCTCAGGAGGGCACGTAGGTAGTTAGTACGAGATGTTGCAGACAACCAGATGTTATTTATTGCTGGCTTTTCAGTTTGGTTAGAGGCAAAAGTCGAAAGGGAGTTAACAGCTATTTTTATTGGTTTATTATCATTATTATTGAAAGATGGAACTGATATTAAAGTTTTTATTTAATGCCTCCTTTCACACTAAGTATTCTTTGTATCTAAATTATGGAGATAAAACCAGGACTCGTCTTCTTCTACTGTCTCACCCAGTTAAACTCTATACCGTCTTAAAGGTTGATTGGATCCCTCCAAGGGATGAGCCTCCAGTCGGCTATATCATGTGTCTGATTCCACCAGGCACCCGCCCTGCATGCCAGCCACAGCTCACCATTTATCAATCAGCGGGAAGTAAATGAGGCATGGAAAAGAAAGTGGACAGGGGTTGCGCCCCCTAATTTAAAATGCATTACCCAAGGGACAATCCTCCGGCGAGGCTCTGCTGAACTGACAGCGAGTTGGCATCAGGGAGAGGAACCATGGATCAACACAAGGATGCCACTATTTGGCTTTCAGGGACCACACAGGCCCCCGAGTGTAGACAGCCAGTCTCCAAAACAACCACAGTGAGATTGAATGTGATACAACAGGAGGTTCAGGGAACTTCACTGAGGTCAGTGCTGCAGCTAAGGTAGAAATTAGATTTGATGTGTTGGTGCTTAGGTTCTTTGGTTTATTTGATCAGAAAACAAACCCAAACATAGCAAAACCATCTTTTCTTAAGAAAATAAAACCCCCAACCTGGCAGGGCTGCCAATACAATTAGTAAAGTAGCAGGATTTCATTAAGCACAATTTGATTTGTTTTGGGTTTTTTTTACATTGTGATTGCGTCCTCAGCTCAAGCTAAGAATCAATTGTCTAATAGATTTGTAGCTTTGTTTGTATCTCTTGTCCCAGATGTTGTGGATTTCCTGCCTGGTGACGATCCTCTAGAGTCGGATAAACCAATAAACTAACAAAAAAATAGAATGTTGTTATGCAAGGAAGAAATTAGTGCAATATCTAAAATGGCATGGAAATATAACCTGGTGGACAAACTGGAGAAAAGAGAAAAATTTTTGCTTCTATTTGTTAAAGATGACAAGATGACATGATAAATATATCAAGCAGGAGAGCAGTGTGTGATACCATGCTCAGTGGTAACTTGGCAGTAGGGGGATTTGAACCAGCCACCTCCATATTTTCCTTTATAATACTTATAATATGAGCTCCTTGGTATCTGGAAGTAAGGTCTGTAACTTGCTTTGGCCAAAATACTACTAATCCATAACAGCACAGAGTTTCAGTGCCTTGATAGTCAAATCCTCAAATATCCGATGGTACCTGAACATCCCTCATTCTGAATAAGTTATTAAATATTATAAACATATACAGTATATACAACTTTTGCTCATTTTTCTATCCACATTTCCTTTTTTTTTACTAATTCTTTTATTTATCTTCATCTACTTATCCAATGCTGGATCTTAGGGGCAGCAGTCTCCACCACTGCCACCCAAATCACACTGCTTCATACCCCAGGAGTGCCTTCCTGGGGTTGGTGAGTCCACTGGAGGTTGTGTGGGTCAGGACAGTGCTAGTCTATTTACTTTAAGTTGAGATTATTTTGCTGAATACTGTGTTTAGCTTGTTTAGTTGTTTTTTTCTCCATTTTGGAGTTGTTCTTCCTCCTTCATTCATTACTAAAATGACATTATTCATTTTGTTGGAAAAATATACACTGAACTGTACTGTATTAAAAAGACTGCCCCACACTTTTAGCCACACACCCTTTTTTGGGGTTAGAAGAAACAGCAGGGACGAGCATTTGTTCCCCCTCGGTACCGTCAGATATGAAACTCACTGGACACCACTCCACCTGTTGGTGAGTCAGGGTACTTTCTGCCTCACCCCGCACAATTGCTTTGCCCTGATGACAAGCTCAAACAGCCCTAACAACCTTAAATCTATCTTGAATCTAAGCTAGTAAATGTTTTTTTTTCTTCCTTCAGTCAAAGCTTTTAATTTTATTGTTTCTTTTGTTGTTTTACAGCGATACAAATTCCTAATTTGTGTTCAATCTGAAGAATCGGCCTACAAAACAGCCAATAATCATTCATTTATGGACGTTGTAAACTAACTAAAACTGACTTTTATGACAAATTCTACAAGCGTTGGCTGAAAAATTTTTATTCATTGTGTTTACTCCTGAAGACAATAACAGGAGGGGTTTCTCAGATACATCATCTGCAGCGGGCTTGATGAATTGGAGATGCTGCCACAATCAATCAACGGCAAAGAGGGTGGTCTGCTTTGCAGGTTGGTGCTGGGTATGACCTAGAAAGTGAGAACCCGTCTGAATGTCAAACAGCCCATTTTGCAGATGAGATGTGGAGAGAACATTTCAGCTTTCATATGCAAATGTAACATTGTGTTGTATTGATCATGACACGGGGCCGAGCATGTAACGTCTGTGAAAAGTTGTAAGGTGATTATGGAAATGAAACAAGGGCATGGAGATGAAACCGGGAGCTGCGCTGAAGTCACGCGCGGGACACTTTGATCAAATCTTGGAAGAAGAAGAAGAAGAAAAGACCGCCTTGATGATGTGACTACAGCGCAGGCCAAGATGAGGGAAGCGCTCTCTTACGTGAGTGTGAAAGTGGTTCTGCTTTGTCTCTGCTTTGTCTCTCTCTGGGACGAAATCGACGTTAGCAGCCGACACACAGACGTTTGAGGGCATTCTATTAATGTATGACTTCATTAATGGACAATAAATATGAGGAATGAACCTCACGACCGTTGTACTGTAACTTAGCTGGTGGTTAATTACAGCAGGACACTCCAAGGTGACACCGACAATGTCTTCAACAGACGTCTCCATAGAGATAGGATATAATGTTTCCAATTTTTTCAGATTTCCTTTCTAACAACAACGTGAGATATGGTAATAGGAAAACTTAATTCTGGAAACTCGGGATCCTAGCATTCCACCACACTATCTGCCTGCGGTACAACAACTAATGTATTTATAAACAATGTTTGAAAATGCTGTATTTAATGACCTCCTGGTCAGAATCTTTGTCTTTTCTTTTCAGCGTGTCCCCTTTTTCAGGGGTTGCCATAGCCAGTCAACCATTTCCATCTCTCCCTGTCCTCTGTACCTTTTTATTTTAACTCCAACTACCTCCATGTCCTCCCTCACTGCATCCATCAATCTCCTCTTTATCCCCTACCTGGTAGCTTCATCTCTAGGATCATTCTTCTACTAATGTATCCACTGTCCCTCCTCTGAACATGTCCAAACCATCTCAATCTGTCTTCTCTAGCTTTTT
>JAFBJS010003885.1:94306-108404 GCA_016785265.1 Paraplagusia blochii
CTGATCCTGTCCACCCTTGTCTCTCCTAAAGAGAACCTCGGCATCTTTAACTCCTCCACCTCCAGCTCTGTCTCCTGTCTTCTACCTATTGCTAGTGTCTCTAATCCATATATCATGGCTGGTCTCACAACTGTCCTGTAAACCTTTCCCTTCACCTTAGCTGACACTCAGAATGTTCTCCTTTAAGACTCTCCCTTTCTCAGTTCAAACACCAGATGGCATCTTTCTGTCCCAAACTACGTCTACTTTCCATTGGTTAATATTCCCACCCAGACATGTCCTCATCACCTTATGAAAAGAAGAAAATGTCATCAGAGAGCAGTTTCTCTGCAGAACAGAATGCTTTTCAAACGTCTCATTATAAATAATTTAATAACAGCTTATAAAAGATTCAGTGATCATGGTTTTCAAAAAAAAAAAAAAAACTCAACTTATTGTGTTTACACTTTTAAAAAGTGCTGGAGAAAGGACCTGTCAACTCCATACCATAAAATATATATGAATAACTTCTGTATCCGAAATGACTCTGCAGGCCTTGTTACGTTGCTCAGACACGGAGTGGATCAATGGGTACAGTGATTTCCCAGTCACATGCTCAGACGTGTCTCATTAAACTCAGACACTCTGATTGGGGGAATTCTGAACAAATGCTATAAAGTTAACCAAGATAAATGTTAAGCTGTAGGCGTACAATTCTGCTCTGCTCTGGACTTCTGCACTACTTGAAAAAAAAAATGTATTTGTAAAGTATTTAGTCAAGTTTGGGGGCAAGTAAAATACAGTCAGTTATACAGTTCTTGCGAAATCCAATACAGAAAGTCCCATTAGCAGCTTTCACTACTTTTCAAAGACTGCCTTATTGTAGCAACGTACTGTAATGTCCCTCTGCTCTCATGTGGCAGATGGCAGGATCCCAGTTTCGCTTGAAAATGTGAGGGAAAAGTGGGATCATGTGTATGAAAATCCAAAATAGACCTTGTTTGAAGGCACAGAGAAACTCGTTTGAGTAAAGTATTTTGTTTTCCCTTTTCCAACAGTCGGGGAAAAGGGCCAGTCTTCCTGGCTGTGATCTGTCTGACATCAGGCTTTGTTACGAGCCAGTGCCAAGTAGAGCAGGGAAGCAGAATTCCCCCTGCTTACCCTCAGCTCAATGCAACTCCCAGTTTTCGTGAAGCATGACATGACCAGGCCGTCTGCAGCCAAGGAGGACAGAGTCAGTGGAAAAACAAAAGCGAAAGGTAAGGCAGATGGATGGCTCTCAGATGTTCTGACGTGAATTAACACGTTAGGCATCAACCTTTTATTGAGAAATATAGGCATTTTTCATTCTATCCTCCTGAATATGGCATTGTATGATGCACCAGAATGGCATGGGAGTGCCCAGTAACTCAAGACGACCGCACTTTGTTTAATTCTTGGCATTCTTAAGTCCCACACTCAGTCCAGCAGCCTGGGTGATGAGATGAAAAGAGAAAACACGTCTGCACAGAAGTACCCGGAGTTAAATGTTCTTTGTTCAATTTCACGCAAAAAAAAAAAAGATGGGAAAAAGAAGCAGAGCAGTCTGGGTTGAATGTTTTGTTTCAGTACAACAAGCTCATTATCATTCTTTACACTTTTGTGGCATCTCGGGGTGGCTAATTGGTCAGCAAGATGGTCAAACAGGATGGCCATTAGCAGTGGTGGCACGTAATTACCGCAGTGTCTGTCACCTACAGATTGATGTGGTTAAGCCTAGGCATGCCCCGTGAAATCAATAAAGTGTCATCGCCGTGCAATGTCTCCATGATGGATGACTCCACACGATCCCAATTACACAGACGCAAAGATGAATGCTGCCCCAACAATGGATGAAATAATTGGAATGAGGACAAAAATGCAGCGCTAATCTTTGAGGAAGTGTAAAGAGAAAACATGGATAAATACATCTGTGTGGTTTGACTACTAGGTCTAGGGTGGCAGTGTGGTCGGCCACTGTAAAAAAAAAACCAAAAACAAAAACATAAAGGAAATAGATGACATCTCCAAGAATCATCTGTTTTGAAAATAAGAAATTGTGGTTTGCCATAAACAAGATCATGAAGTCATGATGTCTGTTTTGAAGTTTAGAATTACTCGTAGTCACTGTTTTCGATGCGATGGTGTCACATCAGTCACTGTAGCTCCCGGCGATATGTCTCATGGGCTGGAGGACAATAACCATGACCACAAAGTGACTTACAACCAAGAGTGACATGAACCAGACTGAGGTTGGCTGAAGAACAGAAACGCTCAGGACTTGTTTTTTTGGAGCGGTCACATGCATAATTTAGTAACGAGGACTTGTTTTCTATCAGCTGTCAACACAGATGCATTCTGTGTCTCATTCTGCACACATGCTGCTGTCTCACCAGCCAGTCTTTAGCGCACACACACAGTCTTATCATTTCACTGTGACAAAGTCAATAAAAATCCATCTCTCCATCCAACTGCTGGAGTTTGTCCTATCGAGGGTCAGGAGGAATCCAGGAATCCAACGTGTGGCAACTATAGAAGAAGTTTAAGTCACAAAATTAACTGAAATATTTTTTGAATGGAAAAGACTCACTTTGGTTTGGTGACAGACATTTTTGGGTGTGAAAAAAGGTCTGTTATTGGATATAAACAACTGGCATAACCTCAGATCTGGGATCAGTTTGGATTAAACATGGATTATTCTAATAGCAGATGTGACTAATGCCAACACACCAATCTAATTCCAGTTATGAAGTCAATGCAAGAAATGCTGTAGTGAATTATCAGGGGGAGAATTGAAATTTTTAACATCACTTCAAGCTGAGATATGCTATGATGTTCAGGAAGATCAAAACTTTACACTGATTTCTGTAAAGATTACGGGAAAAAAAATGTGTTTTCCAATATGTCTTTATAGATAAAACTGACTGTTGGTACAGGCAAAAGATACAATATTTTAATAAAGTTTGTAAGCATGAAAACAAATAGTTTTTTATTCTTTCCTTGATTCCCCAAAGGGAACTCCTGAAGTTAACAAAGTTCTGTATATCTGTCTGACTCTCTATTTATCTATCTTACTGCCTATCTATCTATCTGTCTGTCTGTCTGACTGTCTATTAATCTGTCTGCCTGCCTGCCCACCTGCTTATCTATCTATCTATCTATCTATCTATCTATCTATCTATCTGTCTGTCTGTCTGTCTGTCTGTCTGCCTTTCTGCCTGTCTATCCATTTATCTATCTATCCATCTATCCATCTGTCTGTCTGTCTGTCTAAATTACTTTCTAAATATTTGAACAAGACACTAACCTCAATTTTTTCATTTTTCTGGATAAAAACACAACACCTCTGGTCTGGTTCTTTGACACTGCCGCAGCTGTTGAATTAAATAAAAGTCTGCTGTTTTTTGCGAGCGTCAACATTTTTTCCCTTCTTGTGTGACTTGATGACACGTCTGTTTCTCTATGGTTAACCCAAATGGAAGAAACAGCTTCTGTGACAAAGTCAAAATCCTAATAATGTGTTCTACCACTGAGCCTGGGAATATTTCTTCAGTTACCTCCAGAATACCTGAATGGTCAATTTTGTTGCCTGTTACGTCAGTGATCCCCAAGGACAAACTGAAAATGAATCACATGTGACCATAGGTGTAGCCACGGGTGGGCCCGCCCACTCGTCACTCAGGCCCGCCCACTTAGAGGGCTGATCAAACTTAGGCTATACAGTCATGGAAAAAAATGATTAGTCCACTCTGCTGTTTTCTTCAATTCCTTGTTCATCTTAATGCCTTGTTCCACTAAAGGTTTATCACCTGGGGGAAACAATGAACACAAAACCATACAATGACTAAAAGCACTGTATTTGTCAGTACAATGTTATTGCTAGTGATGTAGGAACGGAAGATGGATTTTTGTCACTGTCAATAAAACCATGCAAAATGGACAGAAATCAGCTCTGAAATTAAACTGAATTATGAGCCTTTTTTGTTGTTATTATATTTGTCCAGATTAATGTAGATTAAGTGGAAGCAGACTTTTAAATGGACAAGAAATTAAAGAAAGAGTGGTCTAATTATTTTTTCTATGACTGTAAGACTTTGGGGTTGGATTTTTTCGGGGCCCACCCATTTTATGCTGGTATTGGCCACGCCCCTGTGTGTGACAAGTCAAAAGCTGTTGATCTGCAGCTTGAACTCAATGTTGAAGGTCAAGTAAACAACAAAACTTAAAATTAATGACTGTAATTAAAGGGTTGACCATAAAATTTGGCTGAAGGAAGGAAAAAAGTCACAATAATGAATTTTCTGCCATTCTCCCACAGGTGGGCATTTTTCTTCTTCTCTCTTTTAGGACTGACTTGACATCTTTATCTAAAACTAATTATACCTGCTGCACAAGGCGTTGGCTTCTAGGAGTGCCTTTGTTGCTCAGGATCACTGCAGGGGAGATGCACCATCATATTTTTACTCCCATCAACCCCTGGGGTCGTGTTTCCCTCCATGGAAGAAAGTGTTACTCCGTTCTTCGCCTCTTCAGGACACATGATGCTTGTCTGCGTGTTGCAGGGTTGTGAGGCCAGTGGAAAGAAAGAGTTTCCCTACGAATGACTGCACGTGCCGGCAGCTCAGCATGATTTATGTTCATCTGATCGAGCAGGACCTTACGATCACACACATGCATGCATCACTGATGCAGTTTCCAAGACGGTGACTCTGTCTGTGGTCCATATACAATATAGCTCGTAAGTCGTGCAAACCATTTCCACTGGCAATATCAATAAACCACTGAACACACGGCCTGATGTCCTCAACATGGTCTGCACATTTTTTCTTCTCTACACCTGCTACACCAACCATTATAGTGTTTTGTCTGAATCTGGTGAAGCTTCAGGTTCGAATCCACCACTGAGGTGCTCTGATCATAGCACCATCCCGACCCACTTCTTGTGTGCTCACCAAAGGAGGGCTCACTACATGGTGCAATGTGATTTGGGTGGTGCCAGCTGCCCCTGTGACCCGGCAACGGACAAGAAGAAGAAGAAGATGAATGAATGTGAAAATATTATTTGAATCCAAGTTTTGTCCAATCCAAATCTCAGGTCTGGTGACAAGGTCTGAAGCAGTGAATAGATGATGGCAGCCTAGTGGTTAAGGTAGCAGACTTGGGTCCGCAAGGACTCAGATTCGAATCCACCAGGTTGCCACTGAGGAGCTCTGTTCATAGCACCATTCTGTCCATCATATCATCTACCAACCAGAGGAAAGAGCATTGTGTCTGGCAACGGGGAAGCAAATGAAGATGAATGAATTCATTGATGATCTTTTTGCTGTGTGCCAACCACTCATCCATTTGATTATTAAATATATAAAAGCATAATGTTTGCCGGCTGTGATAGGGATGACAGGCTGCCATATGTTCCCGTATTTGTCGACATGGCAATGTTAAATTGCATTATTCTGCAAAATAATTAACACAAACATTTCTTATCTCTATCTTTGGTTTGTTGACAGAATTTTAAACAAGTCAGACTAAAGTAAACACGCATTGGCAAAATGAGGATGGATGAGAGGGATGGTCATGTACAGCAGTGGTCCCCTAACTTTTTTGCACTACGGATCAGTTCAATGTCTGGTACTTTTTTCACAGAGTGGTCACTAAGTTGAGGCAGATAAATACAAGGCGAAGCTCTCAATTTACTGGTCAATCTACGTTCCTACTCTCACCTATGGTCATGAACTTTGGGTCATGACCGAAAGAACAAGATCCCGGATACAAGTGGTGGAAATTAGCTTTCTCCATAGGGTGGTATGGCGCTCCCTTAGAGATAAGGTGAGGAGCTCTGTCACCCGGGAGGACCTCAGAGTAGAGCCACTGCTCCTCCACATCAAGAGGAGTCAGTTGAGGTGGCTTGGGCATCTACATCGGATGCCCCCTGGATGCCTTCCACGGGAGGTGTTTGAGTCTTGTCCCACTGGGAGGAGACCCAAAAGAAGACCTAGGACACGCTGGAGCGACTATGTTGCCCGGCTGGCCTGGGAACGCCTTGGGATCCTCCCAGACGAGCTGGAGGAAGTGTCTGGAGAGAGGGAAGTTTGGGCGTCCCTCCTCCGAAAGTTGCCCCCATGACCCGGCTGTGGGTAAGCAGATGAAGATGGATCAAGTTTAAGTTATAGCCAGATGGGGCCAAAAGGAAACTTTATTTTTTGCGGCCCGGCACCAATTTATCCACGAACTGGTACAGGTCCCCGACCCAGTGGTTGTGAGATTGGTGATATTATATGTCATTTTTGTTGATTAGATTACTTTTGATAGGCAATATGGGCCCCAAGAAAAAGAAAAAAAAAATAGGGACACACTGACTTCTGTTCTGTTAGAGGCCCTGACTCTGCAGCTCCTCATTTTAATGTAAATACTTTCCCCAAAGCAGACTCTAAGTCACGCAACTCTATCCACTATCAACTTTGTTCTTGAACTAATGAGAAACGAGGGAGATTCAAACCATCCAGTGTATCACACACAACAAAAGCAGTATTGCAATTAAATCAACCTGCTTATTTGTGTGTCCTACTCCCCCTCCTCACTCCTCCACTCCCGTGCCCTCCTCCCTCACCTTGCATGTCCCTTGGGAAATCAAACATTTAGAAACTGAATACAAATTTACTCTTCCTCCCTCAATGTCTATTCTCCCCGTTGATTGGGTTGTTGAATGAGATGTCCTCCTTTTTCCGAAAAAAAAAAAAAAAGTGGGATTTAAACTTGATGCATTAGGCGGAGCAGATTTTTGCCCCCTCAAACTGATTTTTTTGGGGTTAAGGTCTGACATAGGGAGGCTGAGAAAAACAAGACACAGTCAACTAAAACAACTATCGGAAGAAAAATTGACGCGAACTTATGGTGCAAAGGTTACAATGACCTATTTTCAGCAGGTGTGGTCTAGTGAAGCAAACCTCCCCAAACCAAATATATTAGGCAATGCATTGTAGCCTTTACAATGACCGCAAAGCTTTAAGCTGTGATTTCTGCTGTGAATATTCTACGCTTCCTTAAATCACCCCCCGGCACCAGTTCACTTCATTTCTAAAGTTGGTGATTGTTTTACCGATAATGCACTGCTCGCTCATCGATCATCCATGTTCCACTGATCCTTTGAAAGGACTTGAGCTGCCGTTGATCAACTGGTGAAGCCACAGACTGGAACGTTATTGGCTTCCGCTAAGAGACTGTTTGTAAACATCACCTCAGATGAAGAGCGTAGCTGGGGTTCGTTCAATTTTACAGCAACGGCGAAACTATCGGCCATAAATAAAGAAGCATGCATAGTTTATTTGCATCAACGCAGCGGGAGCCTCCATTTATTATTTTTCATTTGGCATTTTGAACAAATCGATTGCCAGGGCAGGGCAATAACTGAGATTACAATAATCCTCAGACCGTGAGTCATTTTTTTCAAACTGCCCAACACAACGGCCTGAGATCCCTGTTTCACTACATTAGGTTTAAAAGAGAAGGAGAAGATGATGAGCTCATTCTCCCGGTGCATTTTTACAGCAATGCTTTGGCATTGTGATAATTTCCTCATTTGGCTCCTCGCGTTAGACGGACTGGTTTACCATCAGTCTGTGGACTGCAGTGTTTGATTCCCTGTAGAAGGCATGGCAGGTCTGACAAGAAGTGGATTTTCTTTATTTTTAGAGAACAAAGTTGGGCAGCATTGTATTTTTGACTTTATATTTTGCAAAAACTTGCTAAACTAATCTTTACTTTCAGCACAAAGCACGGATAAAAATACAAAATAATCTTGGTGCCAGGTTCAAGGAACAAAAGTAAAAAGCGAGAACTTTTGGTATTTTGGTTGGAACATAAATCAAACAAGAAACATTGTGATTTTTTTTGTTAAGGAACAGAAGCACTCATCTAAAGACAATGGTTACTATGGTAATCTACAATGACCTGATGAGGTTGACTTCCTGTGATGTTCACTGACTGAATGGAGAGAGTGGGTGGACCATCAGACTATATGTTGAGGACTGACTTCCAACTACTGTCACATCTCAAAGACAACAATAAGTTGTCTTTGCATTATATATATATAGACAACTATATATATATATAATGCAACAACATTTTTCATTTGACCCAGCAACAAAAGCTAAGGCAAGGTCATTGGAAATTACAAATTCACGTGTGAATATATATATATATATATATATATATATATATATATATACCTGTATGTGTGTGTGTGTGTGTGTTAAACAGCTGACAAGGAGTGTAATGACCCACTCCATGAATGTTATTTTTTTTCTCTCCAGTTAGTTTTATAATTGAACTTTAAAACCAGAGACGTTAAATACTATTTCTTTTCAGAACAAACCCATTTGCAAAAATAAATTCTTCATCAAAGTCCTGCCAACTACATGTTTCTTGTTTGTTTTTTGCTTTAAGTGACTATTAGCCCCAGAATAGGTACCATGCATGATTTTTTTTTTCATGCAGATACCAGTACTGTACTTTACCACAAACAACCAGCCTACTGACCCTTAAAGGTAAACTAATGTTCTACACAATATAACACAAGGCTCCAATTATATATATATATATATATACTACCTGTACTACCTGTATATACTACCTGTATGTGTGTGTGTGTTAAACAGCCAGACAAGGAGTGTAATGACCCACTCCATGAATGTTATTTTTTTTCTCTCCAGTTAGTTTTATAACTGAATTTTAAAACCAGAGACGTTAAATACTATTTCTTTTCAGAACAAACCCATTTGCAAAAATAAATTCTTCATCAAAGCCCTGCCAACTACATGTTTCTTGTTTGTTTTTTGCTTTAAGTGACTATTAGCCCCAGAATAGGTACCATGCATGATTTTTTTTTCATGCAGATACCAGTACTGTACTTTACCACAAACAACCAGCCTACTGACCCTTAAAGGTAAACTAATGTTCTACACAATATAACACAAGGCTCCAATTAAAAAAACCTGGAGTTAGTTTTTTTTAAGGCCTGGCTCCAAACATCCAGGGTCAAACCACAGATTGGGTTTTGGATGTTGTATTAAATTCAAATGATTATATTTTGTTGTTTTACATCAGGGTTTGGATCAAACTTCTTAAGGTTGAGACGCAACAATTTTCAAGTTTAACATATACTGGGTAGTGGTGGCTTGGTTAGGGAGAGAGGGTTCTAGGTTCCACCAAATGCCAGGTTCCACTCAAACTGCTCCCGTGCACTCAAAAGGGGTTAGTAGGTAATGTATAAAATAAACAAAATCCTTACAAATTGCTACATTGAAAATGATATGAGAGTTAGAAATATTATTGTGGTGTCTCATGCTGCACATCATAGTATTTCATTGCTCCTTCAAAAGTCAATAACAGGTGAGTTCAGAAAATGGGCCCTTCCTGAAGAAGCTCTGATCCCGAACAAGAAAATCCCCAAACAAACAAACAAACCAAAAAAAAAAAAAAAACCTACACTGATCTTTGTTGTCACCCTCCATAATATCAACGAGTAGCTTTTTCTCTCTGTTCCGTGTCAACACACACTGTTTTCGGTGTAATCCTCAGAGTTTATAACCCGCCTCTGACCCCCGTGCTCAGAAAGCGAACTCTACTGCTCATTTTCAAGAAAATTGTGTTATGGTGCCTTATTCCCCGGTGCCCCTGCACCCCTGAAGCAGCCCTCAGCCTTTTTATCAAACTCTGGCAGCTCCTATTGTTGTTGGCAGCTCACTCCTGTCCCCAGAGCCGGAGGGATTAGGTGAGAGTGAGTGAAGAAGTGTACAAAGGCCAACCAATGGAGACCCAGTCGTGTATCATAGAAGAGGGGAGTTGCTGACGGCAAGAAAATAAGTGAGAGGGGAAAGGGATGGAGGCAGGAGAGAAGAGCGAGTGCCTTCACACCTCATCTGACAAAGCAGAAACACTCTGATCCAGTCATCACACATCCTTCCTCTGACTCCATCTACTCCCTGTGTGTCCGTCTCTCAGCACCAGAGTCATCACCCTAATGATGAGTAAGATGGGAAACAGAAAGCATCTGCTCCCTGACTGACATGGAAACAGAGGATGACTTCTCGTTTCAGGTTCCAGACTTTCCCTGCACCATTTCTTTTTATCACCAATCTAAATTTAGCGATGAAAGAAGTGTGTGAACTCTTAACTCCTGCAGAGGTTTCCCATTGAGTCTTGTTTGGATTTAAAGGTTTTTAATGACTCAAGAAAATCCCAGACCGGGTTTTAATGAAGATAAATTCACTGTGATTGGAAAACTTTAACAAAATTAAGGAACTTGCTACTTTCTGGGACGTAAAGTCACAACAGTTTTTGTTTTATTATCATTTAGCGTCTTTTTTTTTTTTTTTTTTACAATGACTTTTTTTCAACAGAAGGAAAAAAAAAATTCTAAATCAGTGATGACAGCCAAAACCCAACCCTCTGGTTGAAGACTCTACTTCTCTCAGTCAGTGACCGCACACACACAGGGGGAGATGGTGAGAGGAAGGTTAAGCGACTGTGAGAACGGAGGGAACAGGATGGAGGTCAGACGGAGGAAGAGTTCCCTCTGACATGGAATCACGCTGTAACTGCACAGGATCTATTTGTCTGTCTGTCAGGAGGGAAGATGGAAACCAGGGCCGTGAAGCCTGACGGATTATCTTTATGGTCAGCAGCCACCGGGGTCAAAAGCTTTGGCTTCATTTGTTTATTCCTTTTTGGCAACAGGGAGACCTGAGAAATGGGGCTTCACTGTGATTAATGGACAGTGTTTTCTTAAAGGGAGAGAAAGGGACTTGGAAAACAGTTAAAAAGACATATAACTTTAGTCAACGCAGAAGGAGATAAAGGCTAATTTATGCCTCAAAATATTCAACCTTTGGATCATTTAAATATATCGCAGTATTTTCATAGGCCTTTGGAGGAATTTATGGTTGTTCATAATCCAGCCACGCAGCCGCACAGAATAATCCTCTGTGAAATGACGATTCCATGATTTGTCTTTTTAATTTCAACACCAACGAGACAAAATGAGACACAGCGGAAGACAGGGCTTAAAACTGTATTTACAGGATAGAATACTTATTATTGGAAAACAATTTATAAGCCTACGAGCAAATACTGTACCTGGTATTTATAGAATCTAATCATCCTGCGCAAAGACGCACAACATGAACGTCAACAGAGATGCTTCACCAATTTATGCTGATGCACAAATGACTGCTGTCCAGAAGCGTAACAGTATCAGGCTAGCGACGGTAAGCTGACTATTGTTTTATGTAATGTGAATATATTATGTTTATAAAAAATAAAACCCTATCTAATAAATAAAAAGTAATTTTTTAATTCTGTTGCACAGAAAAATTAAATACTCACTAATAACTGAGCAAATTCAAGGTTCATTTTGACAACAATGAGCCAGTTTTGTGAGCAAACATCCAATATATTCCACAAATGATCTGTTTTCTTTGTTTTTTTATTTTTTAAACCCATAGTCACAGAAGAATTTAACACATCTTTGTTTGTTCATCAGTTGTTTCTTGGATATTTAGCCATTCTTTAACATTTGACTTTTGTTCTAGTTGTTCTACTTGTTTTATCCTCAACTATTGACCCAAGTCTACGTTTTTGCAGCAGCCTCGATCCATGTGAACCCTATTGGCTACAGAAGCAGGTTACCACAGAGCACGTCACTGTCCCCACTTACTGTTCCCCAGGCGCTCAAAGCTGCCCACTGTTCACTTTGGTGATGGTAGCCATTTTGTAGTATGGACATCCTTTCTTCAACTTTGGTTGTTTTTTGGTTGTGTTTTTACTGTGATGATGGAAAATATTATTCATCCCATTTTTATTTGCTTCCTTCTTTCACCTGCTAACAATCTAGTTTCCTAAATCCTGATATATATCACATGGAGCCATTACAGTAAAAAAAAAAAACCCTGCTGTTCTGTAGGTGTAAAAAACAATGTCTAATTAAGTCCTTTACGACAAAGAAAGAGCGTCTGTCTCTGCGGGAACCTGAGATTCTTGGTTAGTGATGACGAGGCCCTTGGAGAGGAACTGCTGCTTACAGTGTTTTTAATGGGCTGTGCAGTTTAAGGTAAAGGAAAGGAGGATGAGAAATAAAGTCCTCCAGAGATTTAGTATTCCATCTGGAAAAAGGCTCAGGGTGGAGGAAAGTCCCATATCAGGCGCAGAAAGAGGGATTTTTTTCCCCCTGCAGACTACAGCGTCTGTTCCCAGTATGTTATTTGAACTGTCAAGGTTTGTGAAACAACACTGTGGATAATTGTGTATTTTTTTTTTTCAATGTATATTTAGACATGCTGGACTTTTAGCGACATTACTTTTACTCTGATATAACCGTGCATAAGCGTCTCACCTTCTTCCATCCTGACCATAGGGTCAATCTGTTCTTCCAGCGTCTCTGTATTAATTAATCTGAAGCACGGACTGGTGAGTCCACCTTATTAATTGCTGCTCTAAGCTGAAAAAATAATTGGAGCTTCAAAACAGAAGCTCCGTACAATAAAAGACTTTGGATGGAAATGAGCCAATCAGGGTCTTGTCTTTGAACCTAATAAATCACTGTGTATCATGGCCTCACAGGCACCGGGGGAACGAGGCCGATACAAAGACCACAGTTAACCTCAGTACTGTATGTCCTTTAGTAGAAATAAGGTTAAGTGAGTCTGCATGAAATGCGGTTCGAGGGTTTGCGTATCTGTATGTGAGTGTTTTATTTTTCGGTTCCGCTTTTGATCCCGGTCTTTAATATTCCCTGACCTTGGCGGGTTCAGCAGACTCCCTGGGACCTTAATCCCTATCCCTGTGAGACCTATAAATTCGGAGTAGTTTTACTGAGGAATTGAAACCCAGAAGTATGCATTCTTTAGCCAGTAAAAAAAAAAAAAAACAAATACCGTTAAATCCAACTTCAATGATATGGTTCTACTTGTTTTTGTCAGCCATAAATCTAGTCTCTCTGCCTTGAGGGTTAGGCCAAAAAAACAAAAGTGTTTCCGTTGAACCAACAGATGCAACAAAAATGCCAAGCGTAAAGTTTTTATTGCAAATTTGACTTAATACTTTAGTCTAAGTGGTATTAGCTTGTCTTGGTTGTTTCAACTCATTCCAGCATATGGATAAAACACTGCTTAGAATCTATTAACCTCACTCTACAAGACTTTTAGGACAATTCCTCTGTATCAGTAACATTAACTCAAACTATGGAGACAGCCATGTTACTGGACTGTTATCGTCAATCGGCTACTGGATTGGTGTAGAACAGGGGTGACCAATAGGTAGATCTCCACAGGAGTGTTGCTAGATCCTGAGCAACGACATAAAACAATAATAGTTATTAAAACTAGCAAGAAAATGTATTTCAAGATGCTAATAATAATAATAATATAACTGGGCTAAAGTGAGAATCAGATGTCAGATGTGAAAGATTTCGGGGTGGATCACGGCACCAGTTGGAGAAACCAGGTCTTAGTGCGAGGTTTCTTCCGATCCACGGTCACAGCACCAAAAATTGAAGAATGTGGTCCAGGCGAAGAAGTGAATGAAGCCGTTGGTTGGTCGATTTGTTTAATAACAAAAGGCACCCCAAAACACAAAAGTTTGGTCCAAACAACAGAGTACAGAGAACGACTGGAGAAAGCAAAACTAAAGAACTTAAACAACGCTTGGTTATTAACTTTCTTTGGTAAATGCTACTCTCATCTCTATTTGTAACAATTTTATACCTGTATGGGGGGAGTGGTTTCTCAACTTTGTGGGTGTCAATATCCCCAATAGGAATAGAGGGGTTGGGTCCCTGGTGGCCAATCACATATTGATATTGTCTACATAGAAGTCAACTTGGGTGTATGTAAATTTCAGGGAGACAAAGGCCATAGGTGTTGCCACCGGGATGTTGTCTGGGGGGTAACAAAGAAAGGAAGGAGAGAGGGTCTTTGAAATGTATATGTATGGCCAAATGTGAGGTAAACAATTGTGAAAACCTACAGTCCCAAAAGTGAAAAACCACTGAAATCTAACAGATGGTATAGCACAGTGGTCCCCAACCACAATAGAATGGCTAGAATTC
>JAFBJS010003890.1:0-17144 GCA_016785265.1 Paraplagusia blochii
GTTCAACTTACAAGGATGTGCAATAACACTTTATTGTAGTGCGGCGTAAAAAAATGCATGTTTTCCAGGGTCACACGCGCCCCCCCTAGCATTGCACTGTGCACCCCAGGGGCGGAACCCACTATTTGAGAAGCACTCGGTTAAATGCAGAGGCATCATTTTATGAAGGATACCTTCTGAGGGTAAATAGAGTTCAAAAACGTTTTTTTTTTTTTTTTGGGAGAATGCTTGCCTTTACAACATAGGCCTATTGCTGCGCTAGTGCCCAGTTAATCTTTCTGTATGGTTGGCATATGTCTTTATTGAACATTATTGAGGGTATTGTTGACCAAGTGGACTGTGATCTTCCAGAAAAACAACAAAATCTGCAACACTCCTGAAGATCACGATCTAGACTTTGGGAAACAATGATCTAAATTGTGATCATCAATTAACTTCGACTGCCTGTAAGGTAGTTGGAGTTGGCCCAAATGCCCACCTCCATCAAAACCTGCAAAGAAATTAAAGTAGGTGGATTGATGGAATGTGCTAATAACTCCCCATTAAGGGCTCAGAGGAAGTCTTAAACAAATGCTGGAAGGACGGTCTTGACATTTGAGAGTTTACCCGATCAAGATTTATGAGCCACTGAAGCTTCTGCTTTGTGGAACAAAAAAAAAAACAAACTTTATGAGAAATACATGGTACAAATTTCTCACTTGCCAAGTTTAACCACTTAGATTTTATTTACTTTACATTTTAAGACTGTTATTGTTTTACACGACTTTGTTGTTATTCTAAGACACTGACAATCTATTTTTTTTTCCTGTACAATGACAAAATACTTAGTAAGTGGATTTTCTTTTATGTGCTGAGTCATAGGCTTCTAGGTTAAGTCTTAAGTATATAAAATATGTCCACCTCAATCAATCAGCAGTAGACATCCAGCGATGTCTTTTTCAGTATAAACCTTAGCTATATTTCAACAGAATGTTTTAATTTAAGTCAATTTTATAGGGCTGTGTGAACTAAGGTGTTGATCCTGTCTACTACTTTAGCTTAAAATCTGAACCTTAAAACAGACATTTGCTGTCTACGTCACAACAAATGTTTGTCCGGCATATCTGCATAATTTACTTTACTAACTTCTGAAACAGCTGAAACAGTTTAAGGACACCAGGGACAATATCGCACCTCCTGATTCCCATTCTGTCTAACCAAACGACACATAACATGCATAATGAACCACACAAAACTACAACTCGCAGGGCACAAATATTCCCAGAAGACCAGCATCACTCTCATTAGTTATATTTTGTAAACCACTGGTCGAGCACAATATAACATCCCATTTGGAAGTTTGTGGATGCGTGCATGGACTCATAAGGAAACAAATCGTTGAAGCATCTCAACAGTACCTCTATCTATTCTCTGTTGTCCTAAAAAGACATATTAATGTAAAAGTAAATGCATTTAAGTCTAATATTCAATTTATTTTACATTATAATGATAATGGTCTCTAATTTTACAGCTACCTCATCTCTACTCTGCATCGTTTCAGGCCTAGGACCAAGGCGGGGTAGAGAAACAGATGGGGAGCGAGGCAGGTGGAGAGATGGAGGGATCAAGAGACAGTGCCTAACAATCTTCTACCTGTATTTACTTTGGGGCTAACAGGTGACATTGTTGCTTTTATTACATCTAGGATAATATTCAGCCAGGATTTTGTATACAAGGTGTCAATAATTCTAATAACACTGCCTGTATGCACAATATGTGACATACACTGATTAAACTACAAATACAGGGGCTTTATACTGGCAGCCCAACAATAGTGCACACTTGATTTTAATAATAAATGAATAATACATCTAAGCTATTTCAATAGGAATTAACCCAAAAATGTGCTAGTTCGAGAGCAACTGGACATAGTAAGCTCCAAGAGGTGAAACGTCTTCAAGAAACCTACTATGTCCAGTTGCTCTCGAAGTAACTCATTTTTGGATTGAACTACCTGGATGACTGAGAACCTAAACAGACATATAGTGATAACAGCTTCACTGTCATAAAAAACCTTAACACTACATATAGTGCTATTCCATATCATACACCAAAAAAAAAACGTTCACTACAGGCCAGTTTTGGCCCCGGGCCTCAGTTTGATACCTATAGTGTGCCTTCATGTTATTTTTATTTGACCTGAAACAACTTTAACTTCATGTCAATAATAAATGAATAATACATCTAAGCTATTTCAATAGGAATTAACCCAAAAATGTGTTAGTTCGAGAGCAACTGGACATAGTAAGCTCCAAGAGGTGAAACGTCTTCAAGAAACCTACTATGTCCAGTTGCTCTCGAAGTAACTCATTTTTGGATTGAACTACCTGGATGACTGAGAACCTAAACAGACATATAGTGATAACAGCTTCACTGTCATAAAAAACCTTAACACTACATATAGTGCTATTCCATATCATACACCAAAAAAAAAACGTTACAGTTACAGTAGGACAGTTACAACACAGTCCTACTGCACTTCTATCAGACAGAAGTTTCTCCAGACATTCGTTTTTCAGGGCCTGTTCACCAGTATTCTTTGTGAATTATACTTTAAGCGTATGACGCGGAAAAGCCAATAAAGCAAAAAAGAGGATGTTGTGCACAAAAAGACACTGCTTTGAGTGATGCCATTAGATGGAAGGCTTTTACCTTTTTTAAAGTGTTTATGAAAATGTCATAAACTGCACTGTTTCCAAAGCACTTTCAAGACAAATGATATATAACTACTTCCTGTTGTTGGAATGTGTGCAAAATAATGAGAAACAAATTTCTAATACCACAATAGCTCAATAGCTAATGACTACTAACACTATAAAAAAGGCTATAAACCACCAGATTCATCAAGATGCACTACTTTAGAAAACAAGGAAAGCACTAAAACAATGTTTCATCTTCTCCCAAATACTCATTTTTAGCGCTATAATGGAAGGTAGAATCAATTCTAGCAAATGGACTGGAATTTAGATGGCACTGCAATCCAAATACAGTGGATTGGAAGACAAAAGCATTACCTACTCGTGGTCGAACTACACTGTAAGCTAGTCACCTACAGTAGCTGCATGTCTTCAAATGTCTGGGGGAACTGGTGTCCTCAGAGGCAACCTGTGCAGACAAAGAATGAATACTGAAGCCCCTTAAAGCTCAGAGTCTGCTGGGACTCAAATCGGGTACTTCTTGCTGTAAGGCAAGAATGATAATCACCCTTCCACTACAATTCATCTATCTCACACCACAATGTAGTAATGTACACTGCAGCTAGTGCAAAAGAAAACTGACAATGTCCCAAAGCCTGTAACACTCATGCAATTTTTTTTTGTTACCAAGTTAAATGAGCTGTTGGAGACCTGGAGTCAAATGAATTGCGAGGAAGTGCAGAGATAATCTTATTGTTAAGGACACAGCTCTCAAGGAGGCAGCTCTCGATACCTTCTGGAAGCTAACATCAGGTGCATCACGATGACGTAGCTTTGAATGTACATCCTTCTTCTTGATTTTTTTTCCCTGCAGCTATATACATAAAATGTTCTCTTTTTTTTTTGGCAAAGTAAGAATTTTGGCTTAAGACTTGGACTCAGGCTCGAAAAACAACAGCAGAGACTGTTTTCATGCATGTACTGTATATCCGTTAACGTCTAAGTGTGTTTGGCAAAATATCAGTTTATTTTAGCACATGGTATAAATGTGAGTAGCCTGAAGAATTTATCTCGCTCTCTGCCTTTTTCTCTCTCTCTCTCCCTTTCTCTCTCTATCTATCTTACACATCTCTCACCAACACGAGAGATAACTGACTAGGCTATTAAAGACAATAAATAAAAATGAGTAAGCTATGTCATATTCTTCCAATATCCTATACAACTCATATCACAATTTTCATATTTTTTAAATAATTTCAGCAAAATAAGTAAGACAACACTATATACACTGTGCACGGGCCTCTGCGACAGTATTAAATAGCACTTACATCTCCTAGTTTGTGGTATGGAATATAATTACTATTTATATTTGTGACAAAGTGGATGGCAAAGTTGGTAGAAGATGTTTGACTACGCCTTTGCCTACGTTGAAACCCCCCAACCCCCTCACCCTTAGATTGCTGTGACACCTTGAGGTAATAACATGAAGCAAATGGATGAATAGATGACAAAGTGAGGGCTTTGCTAAAGCAGAGAATTAATTGATGGCCTTAAAGCCAGATTCACCTAATCCAGACTAAGAGACACCTTGAGAGAGTAGAATGTCACACATCCACTTGAAATGCTGCTTGTAAATGCTGGAAATGTAGCTTAGAAAAGGGCAGATGACAGTGAGTGTCCGCATTGACTTCCAGACAGTGATCAATGTCAGGCTAAATAAGCTGCACATAAGTAGAGACATCAATTATTGGTCATCACTGGTTCAAGTGCTGCGGTAGACCTGCGTATTTAGCGCTGCCTGGGTCCAGGGGCTCTGTTTGAAAGATGCATGTATTATGCCTGGTTTGGCTTAAATCTATATTAATAGACTAGCCATTTAAATAGGGTTTGACCAGCTGACCCAGTTTCTGTATTCAAACTTTAATTTATAACATTTGCCATGGACAGGACAGGCAAACCAACTACAAGCAAATAATAATAAAAAAAAAACTTTTTTAATTGTGAACTACCAAAGACAATTGTAAGTTTCACAAAGAGGGCTTCACGCAAGCTTAAGTCGAGTGGTCCCCAACCACTGGGCTGGGGACCGGTACCAATCCGTCGATGAGTTGGTGCCGGGCTGCAGAGAAATAATGTTACCTTTTGGCTCCACCTGACTATTACTAACACTTGATCCATACCCATATCAACATATGAATTTAACAATAGAATGGCTAGGATTTCATCATCAATAATGCAACTATATTTGATTAGGAAACATTTTCTCAGTGAAGACGACAACAATAAACTCAAAATGACACAGAGTCATTGATACAAGATACTAACCTTTCATACTGGTCTTGTAGCAGATAATTATGTGTGCACTTGAGAAATCTTTGTTGAAGATTTTATAGGTAGCAAATTATTTCAGAACACTGGATTTATCTGCAGCAACTTATGACCTGTCAGTGACATTTAAACGGTTTGTGGCGCAAAAAAATGTTGGAGAACACTGCTTTAGTCCATCAAAATGAAATAGCCCTTGCCCCATGCCACTGTTTGAAATCAACTTTCGGCATTAACAGCTATGGCTGATATGACACAATTTCTCAAATAGATGACGACAGTAAGCAACATGATGTTAAAATCTGCACCGTAGTGAGCTAAATCAGTCATGGAATATACACGTAGCACCGAAAATAGGGCTTCCACTGCAAACATGGAGCACCTACACACAGTGCATGTTGTATATATAGTGAAGAAACGCCTTTATTAGGACAAGCTGAAAAAGTGAGGTTTACATGGATCCAAAAAAGCTGCTAGTTATAAGACATATTTGTACTTGTTTGCCAGATGTTCTATTAGCACTGTAATAAAACACAAGACTTACGTGCTACTTGCAGTGATGCGTTTCTGCTCACAGCCTCTCCTAGATAGTTACGAGCAACGCAGACGTAGTTGCCATCGTCAGGTTTGCTACGTCTTCCGTGGACAATGCGCAGGAAGAAGAGTGAGCCACTGGGCAGCAGCATGCGGTGCGATCTTGAGTTCTCCCGGTTTGTCTCAACTCGCTCCCCGTCTTTGTACCATTCCACTGTAGGGGTGGGACGACCTTCTGCCTTGCAGTTAAGGGTGGCTGGTTCACCTTTGGACACAATGAGGTCAGAAGGGTGTTCCACAATGTGAGGGGGGAAGTCTTCCTGTCGAACACGAGATCCTGGAGAGAAAAATTAAAGTTTTCAATTTATAGCTATACATGAAGTGTATAAGTTGATTGGTTGTCTGCATTTGTTGGTATCTGTCAGTTAATGTTCATTTGAATTAATGATCTAGTAGAAACATTTAAGTATCTCTAACAGAAGTAGAACAGCATCACTGTTAATGGTGCCGTGCAGATTGTTCCTTTAAATAAAAGAGGTAGTGAATCTAAACAGATTTATTATAGTCCCGAGACCAATAGCAATTAAAAAGGTAACAGAGAGTAAGGTAGCTACCAAAAGTATTCAATTACTTCTGATGACAGGAAAGCTGATTAGGATCAGGTATCAATTGACAGACAATATTAACACACCAAGGCACCTTAACGTTATCCTCAAAGACAAGAGAGGTAATTTAGGCTTAGTAGAGTTATCATCATCGTATTACACCATAAAACAAAGTCACCTGTTTCTGTATCATTGTCTATCACAATATAGACGAACATATATGTTTCGTTTTCATCAAGGAAAATTGAACGAAATAAACTCCAAAGATAGGAACTGATTGAGAACTTATCATAGTTATTATGTATCAATACTAATTATTGAATGCAAACACTCGTGACTCACTTTAACATCTTTTGGTGTGACTGACTATATGCCGACTTTTTATCTGCATCACCACTCTGTCAGTGCTCCCTTTGATTAATAATAGACTAACCTGCCAGGACATATGTAAATAATAACAGGACGTAAAAATGGATTTGTTATTAACACTTGTAATACTCCAACAATAATGCAAATGACTGTTCCAAATACAAATACAAACAAATTTTAACCAAATTACTTAAGCTAGAAAAGTTCGGTCGGTTTTGCAGCCCTATGGTAAAAGTCAAAAATAAAAGAAAAACCAGTAATATAAACCAGGAATTTTAACTAAGATCCAATCTATTAGTACTTAACCAAAAGTATTTATGCGACATAGGCATAAAGAAACTATCCATGGTGCTGAAATCCCAATGTCACCACCAGAGCAAGTTTCTCGTTTGAAGATCTGAAAATGGGAAAGTATATTAAGGTATTTCTAGTTTTTGCCACCTTACTAGTGTTTAAAATTTACAAACAACAACAGCTAAAGTCCACAATGGCACCATGTGGTTACATCCTAGAAATACGTACCTCTCCACAACGGATACCGGTGTCATTTTATTCTTAGTATCGGGAGGACAAACAAAGAAAAAAAAACAGCTGACAGCAGCACTACAAATACAGTCCTCAGTTTCCAAACCCCCAAGGTCTCTGAAAACATCCCTGAAATCACCTCAACCAAAGTCGTAAATCAATTTCACCGTACTACTTCAGACATCCCTGATAAACTGCTACACAAACAGTCCGCACAAACTCACTGTAGTGTCCTAGAGCCACCCATAAAAACTAATACACCCCCTTCTTAGGCTGATGCTAGACAGTTACTCCACTGACACAGATTTATGTTGTTGTGAACTTCAGGAGGCAGATGATAATGTCCAGTGAGATGCACAGCAGATCCATTAACTGTAGAAGTAACCTTTAGGCTCATACAGTCAAGGGTGGATTTCAGACTATGTGACTAGGCATATTGTTATGTTGCAGCTGATATTTTATTGGTAGCTTCTGCGCCATTTTCCCTGATGCCACCTAGAAACAATAACAAAAAAAAAGCATTACACTAAAATATACAGTACGTTTACTAATAATGCATCTGTGCCATCCCCTGAGAATCGCATGTTTATCACACTAACTTTTTGGAGTTAAGTTGGTACACAATAGGTCCTTGGGGTCCCATTTCCTTTGAGGGAGGTGGAGTGTTGCTCCCCAGACTCATATACGGAACCACGAGCAATTTAAAAGCTGCCAAAGGTTTAATTCAAGAAACAAATGTACTCAATTAGTGCAGTACTTATGAATAAAAGAACAACTGCCCCCCCTGTTGTGCCATTAAATGTTTTACTGAGTATACTCCCTTTGCTTCTGGAGTATATTCACCATGCACGACGCTGAACATCGGTATCCTAAACATAAACTGGAAGAAAAAAATACATTGGAGAAGGGGGGAAAAAGAAACTTGTGTTTTTGGAGACACCTTGTCTGTAATGGCACGGATGAGACGCGTGAGGTCACAACGTCAGAAAAGCTTGATTAACGGATGGGACGAGTCAATGAGGGACAAATAACGACGATGTACATATTGCAAATAACCTACCGTGTGTAGGGAAGCACAGGAGTCCACAGAGAAACAAATAATGTAGAGGAGCCATTCTAGCATATTGGCCCCGACAGCGGTCGGCGCATAAATTTCGTCCACAAGCAAAAGTAAAACACCGAAAATAATCTAAGAGTGAATTATGTTTTTTTTTTCTGTTTAGTTCGTTTCAGTTTTCAGTCACATAACCACGTTAACAAATATAAAAAAAAAAGAAATCATCCTGTGAGGCGCATCCTTGTTCACTCCGCTGCTGCTCTCCAAGCGCGCGCTGACAGGCAGCCGTTCGGTTCGTGGACACGTCGGAAATTTCTGCAGTCACCAGCGGCAAACATCACCGACGCCCACGACATACATGCCAAGGTTAAACTAGCGTTTCCTCCTATTATCATCTCCGTCCGACCGCATCTTCCCTCTTCACACTCAGCCGAGTGGAACCACCGGGAAGGACACGCGTTTATCCTGGTGCGGGACAAGTTGTGTGGCGGAAGGCGCGGATGGGATTCAGCGCGAGGTGAGTTTAGCTCCGATGTGCAGCACGGATCCACACAGCACAGAGCGGAGCCCCTCCTTCTCCCCTAACTCATCCGCTGCTCCGATTAAAAGACGCTGGAATCAAGGGAGAAATGTGAATGGATCCGGTGAAAGCCTTTGGAGTCTATACAGGCTGCTAATTACACCAATATGTCTTCCTGCTCTTTATTTCAAGCGACTTATGGTCGATTTGAACAAGGACGTGAACAGAGGAAACACAGGTGCAGCACAAGCACTTTCCCCTCACACTGTCTGTCACTGCTGGGTTAGTTACAGTGATAAAGACCAGTAGTTAAAACAGTAAAACACACATATGCGATAACTGGTAATGAATTCAGGCAAAACTTGATTCATTCGTTCATTTATCTTCATCCTTCTATCCATTGAGGAAGCAGTCTCCGTGATTGACACTCAAATCACACTGTGGTTTCATACTGTGATCCCTCCTGTATGGCTGATGAGCCCACTGGAAGTTATGAGGGCCTGGATGGTGCTAAGAACACCTCAGTGGCAACCTGGCTGCTGGTGGAACAAAAGAAGTCTGACATTTCACTCATCTAAAGTACACCTTTATACACATGGCATAAAAAAAAAATAAAAATAAAAAAAAAATATATATATATATGTATACACACACACACACACACACACACACACACACTCCTCAGAGCCTGAACAACGCCTTGAAAACCCTCTCCTCCCCTAATCTCATAAGCCTGTCCCATATTGAAAGTCAACCAGTCTTCTGTTACGTCACAATCGTAACCATAAGTAACTGACATAATCGTAACCATATATTACTTCTGACAGGACTAAATCTGTCAATAAGTATACAGATAACTTATGTAACTACGGCCCAAGGACTGAATGTAGCTCTTTTGGGTTTTTTATCCAGCCCGCCAACACTTTCTAAAAAGATACTCATTCATCATTAAAATTCATCTGCTTATTCAATGCGGGTCGCAGGGAAAGCCCTCTCCACAACTGACACCCAAATCACACTGCTCCATACTGTGAACCTATGTGGGTCGGTACGGTGCTATTATCAGAGCATCTCAGCAGCAACCTGGCAGCTGGTGTATTCAAGTGTGCTTCCTTAACAGCCAAGACATCACTGCCATTATTTGTTATTCCATCATGACAAACTAGATATACACAACACACATACATTTTATCCTGCAATGCAACTAAGAAAAAACTAAAACTTAAACACCAAAGTATCATATATTTTCTGCTATATACTTTATGAACATTAGGGGCAAATCATATTTGAGCAATAATGGTGTTACTGCTTAACTCTCAAAAGTTAAATAAAAATATATTCATATTGTGGCTAGCTATCTTGTTAGGTGATGTGCACTTTTTAATTTTTTTAATTTTCTTATTAACCATTGAATCCCTCAAATATGATGCTGTGCAAATTTGTAAAATTAAGCTGTGGATATTTCATTTGGGAAAGTGTCACAAATTAGTCTTGAATTTAAAATGTGGCTGTCAATCGACTTTTGCCTTTCTAGCAGTTTGAAAATCCATTCTTAGTTAACCTATCTAAGGTAGTGTAACTGTGTGAATGGTCAACTGCACTGTAACTAGTCATGTTTTTTATGGGGAATGGGCCAGTTGTTGGCCTAGTGGTTAAGGAAACGGACTTGGATCTGCAAGGTGCCGGGTTAAAATCCCCTACCGCCAAGTTACCACTGAGGTCCCACTCTCAGCACCCAGGACACTCAAAGCTGCTCACTGTTCACTTTGGTGATTGGTTACATACAGGGGTCACATGTCATTGTGTGAATCATAATGTCACAGTGACAAGGAGTTGGCTTTCCTTCCTTATATGTGTAAATTTATAACATTTTCATATTAGTAGTGGATAAAATTTACTGATGGAATCCAATACTTTTTTAAAAAATATTTTTTAAACATTTACACACACACACACACACACACACACACACACACACACACACACACACACACACACACACACACACACACACACACACACACACACACACACACACACACACACGTTAATTAAAGCAGGAATGCTTTTCTGGCCCTGCCCAAATTTTCTCTACACTAAAATTTTTCAGTTTGCTTTCTGGAGGCACAGGCTGAAACAATGCCATCTATTCATTATGATAGGCCACTTGGAGAAACTTTCCTTTCCTTTAACAATGGTAACATAAGTGCAACTTAGTTTAGTCCATTAGCTGACATAGTTTTGTAACTCTCACATCATTTGATAATTAAAAAAAAATAAAAGGTTTGTTTGTTTGTTTTTTAGACAAATTCTGTATTAGGTCTTTGGGTAATGTCTGTGTAAAGAATTAATGTTCCATAAAGGCATAATTACCAAAGAAAAACAAATGATGTAGGTTACGTCGATGAAGCTGAACAAAGGTCCAGTTCACTGCTCGCCCCCAAATTACAGTATTTTGTTTTCAAATCTCTCATAAAGGTGCAGAACCATTAAAAAAAAAATCACTCAATTTCAGTCAAGAGCCTGAAGCACTTTTCCCGCTTTTTTTGTCAATACTGCTAAATATCGTCAATGGCGTTATTAATGCAGCGCCTAGCTGTGAGAACGAGATGGTGCTGTATTGATCCAGGGGCAAATTAGACCATTTTTGGCACAGTGTCTAAAGCAGTGGATCGAATAATAATTGTGTACAAGGGCTAAAGTCAGTGTAAATGATGAGGGTGTAAAGTGGACAATCATTTAAAAAAAAAAAAAAAAAAACATAAGTGTGGTTTTCCTGGACCAGCTCAGTTGCAACACTCAAGTCTTCTTTTCCTTTTAAATCACCTCACCAATTTTTATTAAAATAATTCTATATCTTAACAAAACCCAGTAGACCCCACACATTTCAGGTGTTTTTTTTAGGTAAAGAATATTGTGCATTACAGTTTGAGCTTCGTTGAAGACATGGTAGGACCCAAACGCAGCACTGGGAGGCTTTTCTTCAGAGTTCAAAGTTTAGTTAAACAAAACCTGACCAAAACTAAACACAATCTTTAAGCATGTACTTCACCTGGTGCAAAGTCTGGCTTCCACAGTCCGAGCTAAACTTAACCCGCAGCTCAGTACAGGAATGCAGGAACACAACAATACACCACACCACAAGAAACATATTTCCAACAATGATCGCACTAACACTGAGTGAGGGAGAAGGCTATGCTAAGGGCACCAGGTGACACGAGTGAGACTAATGACGAAGACACAGGTGCCTGTGATGACACTGATTACCCCACACCAAACAAACAGCAGGGAAAGGGACAGACAGACCTCACATCGTGACAACTAAAGCATAAAGCATTAGCCCAGCTTATGTTTATGATGTTTTGTAAAATGATATTACATTAAAAATAAAATTGGGGTATCTTAGCGGTTAGCAAAGCAGACTCGGGTCCAGAAGATTTCAGGTTCAAATACATCAGCTGCAAATACATCAGTGGGCTCACCACCCACAGGAAGACTCACAATATGGTGCAGTGTGATTTGGGTGGCAATCATGGAGACTGTTGCCCCTGAGACACAGCAATGGTAACAATGTTATAATGGATCTGGCTCTCTTGACATTTGATTGATCCAAAATGAAAATAAAAAAAGTAGATAGATATAAAGTAGTTTATTGAATAACTTAAGTAATAAACTATTGAGAATTTATTTATTTGTAAATCAAACAATGGGATCCAACCTTTATCAGGTTTATTTTTATTTTCTTATTTTAATCTTTATCAGGGATTTGCTGCTTTGTTAATAAAACAATACTCATCAACACATTTTTTATAATTTGTTAATATTTTTATATGTGAAAAAAGCAACATTTCATTCTTCTAATATAGAAATCGCCAAACTGTTCCTAAAAGTGCCGCTGTGGCTGTAAGGTGGTTCCAACCAAGCAGCGAACCTGAGTTGACAGGTTTAATCAACTGATCACAGTCATCAGACAGCTGAGTGGTCAAACTATGTGTTCTTGGTTGGGTGGAACAAAAAAAAAACAGTGGCCCTTCCTGAGTCAGTGTGGGCATGTCTGTTCTAATGTTAAATACATGTGTCCAGATTACTTTTTTTATTTTCTTTTTTTCCTATTGTCTTGTGTCTTATTTAGAGGTTGCCACAGGGAATCATCGTTTCTGTATCTTATGCTCTTACTCCAACTACCTCCATGTCCTCCCTCACAGCATCCATCACTTTCCTCTTTGGCCTTCGTCTTTGTCTCCTACCCGGTAGCTCCATTTAAATTATTAGTCTTCTACCAATGTATCCACTGTCCCTCCTCTGAACATGTCCAAACCATATCAATCTTGCTTCTTTAGATTTTTCTCCAAACCGTCCTGTCTGTGCTGTCCCTTTAATATGTATATATATATATATATATATATATGTATATATAGTGAAGTAGCTTCCTTATAGTTTAAATTTTAATCACGGTGAAATATCATCATGTTCATTCAAAACATGCTTTAAAACACCTGCCCTATAGTTATTTACAATGCTTCTAGTAAACCTGTGTAATTGTCCTTAGACACCTGTGATGTAGAAAAAAAAATACCAGACACAGATTGTGTTTCATTTCTGGTATAAACTTAAAAAAGGAAGAAGAAATTACATTAGTCAGATGCTTTGAAGTTGGTCTTTGAAGCTGAATATGATAAGAGAACCAGAGGAAGACTTGAGGCAGACATGTTTCCAGGCAACGTGGGATTCTGCAGCCTGCTGCACACCAACCAAAATCAAAAGGGCTCCAGACTCTCATCAATCTCTCCCTCTTGCTTGCTCTTTGTCTCCTTCTCTAACTCGCTCTCTCTCTCCATATTTTTTTGTTGATCACACGTAGGAGGCAAAGTCAAGGTCACAAGTTTTGTCTGCACCATTACCTACTCATAACAGTGTTTGTACAAGCCAGGAGTGTTGGTGGTAACAGATGGTGTGTGTGTGACAGTAAAGCTTGCACTGCATCAGTGAGAGTAGACTGAGCAGACTGTGTCTTGATGACAAGGCCTCAACTTACAAGGTGACAGACCTCTGACAGTCTGATATAGAATGGACTTTCAATCACTTATTGAAATATATATATATATATATATATATATATATATATACATATATATATTATATAGATATATATATAAAACTGAAGTGAAAAATGTCTAGCACACTTTTCTACAAGTTTAAAAAACATTGGAACAAAATAATCTAGATAGATAGATTATATATATATATATATATATATTTAGGTTTTGCAATGGAACTTGAATAACTTGGTACAAATCAGATAATGGCCATACATTATACAATGGCCATATCATAACGAACTGCTCTTTTCCCTTCCATGCTGGCACCACTGATGTTCAGGCTTCGATGTTAAGATGTTCAAGGGAAGCCACACTAAGCAGCAAAGGAACATCTTCTTCGATTCAGCAGCCAGTTTTTGCAGCCTGAAGACCTCTTGGTCTGTCTGGTTGGACTCCGTCCTATGTCTTATAAAATGATTTATAGATAGACAGATAGATAGCAACCCTATCTTTTGATTTAAGTAAATTGTATTTTTAGATTTTAGTAATATATGTATGAGTACTAGCATTTTTGCAATAAAAGTATGGCTGTCCTTTTATATCAATTTTTGCATGAATTATTATTTACAAGGCAGCAGTACATGAGCATCCTCAATTGCCCCATATGGGGAAGATACTTTGCAGATGTGTGTAAAATTTGAACCTAAATGTAACTGAAGTGGAATAAAGTTTAGTTTTAGACATTTAGGCATATGCTCTGAAGGGTCCTTTGGAGTCCTACTTGATGTAATTTATACGGATAATCACTTAATAGGTTTAGTTTGTGGTAATATGTGAAATTAGGCTCAAGGTATAAGGTCAGTTTATGGTTATGACTATACTGTATTTGGAGAATATAACACTGGACTTGGCTGAATGTGCAGTTATATGCCAGCAGTGAAAGGCACAGGGAGTTTCAGTGGTCAGCCTCAGTGATAGAGTACACTGTCAAACCCTGTTAATGTTACATGCCATTCATAATACTGATTAAAAGCTGGATGAGTGGATTCCTGTAATAAATAAATAGTCTTGTACACAGTTTCCTCACAGAAGACTGTTGATTTATACGTTTAGTGACAGGGGCTATCTTTATAAATGTTGATGATAATATAGAAAGGCAGATGGAGGAACTCTGTTGTTGTCACTGATATTAATAATGTATAACTTAGTTCAAGTTGAGTGACAGAGTTACCAACGACAAGGAAGTGAAAAATCAGTAGTGAAGACATTGGCTTGTAATTTTTATCGAAATCGAAAAGTGAAATGTAATGTATATGCAATTCTCACTTAATTAAGCAAGAAGAGACTATACGAACATCTGGTCAAATATTTTTTGCCCCAAAAGCAGAGCTTTGGTTTTCAGCTAATGGACCTTCATCACCAAAACAATGCAGACAAAGAAAAGTAAGCAAGCAACGAGATATCAGTTCCAGCTTTTTTGAAAGGGCCAACATATTTATTGGTATCTATTTGCAATGCTGAATTTCAAGAGTGGGCACATCTGCAAAGAATATATCCATGTTCGGTCTGAAATCCCAACATCCTGATCGCTATCCTAAATATGAGTAGAAGAACACATGGACTTGACCCAAGGCTGCATCAACATTACACAGACATGAACATTTAGCACAACTGTTTGAGATATCTTCCAGGTGATGGACCATCAGACTTTGTTACAATATGTTAATATATATTAGCTAAAGTCTTCACCAAATTTATCAAATAGTCTTTGGTTTTTGGAGAACAGGCAAGTCATAGACAAGTCTTGGGTCTGCCACATAAACGTCTCAAGCGATGTCTCAGTTAGACTGGAGATGTCGAGGTTGTGTACGAGGTGATCGGACTTTGCCAATGAAGTACTTAGTGGAGTGCTGAAGATCATTGTGGTTGCTGAAATTAAGCAGGAAAAGTGATCCTGCAGTTGACTTAAATACACGTTGTGTTTTTTCAAGATAAAAGATTTGATTTAAAAGTTTTAATTTCAAGATGTTTGAAAAAACTTGCAATGACACTGATAATCGTCTTAATCACTTCTTTTGTATTTTTGGCCTTGGCTTTCTTGTTATCAGTATGTGTTACTGTTTAAAAATGTATATTTCAGTGCATCACTATTCAAAACCATTTTATCCAGAGTATAAATCTGTTGGAGTATAAGTTGCACCAATCAAAAAAAAAATGCATAAATAATAAAAAAATAATTTTATCTTTATTATATATGGTAATTTAAAGATGTCCCACATAAATATTTCAAAAACAACCAAGGATGAAGAAAGTGTGATTCATAGCGCAGAAAATAAACATAACAAAAATTAGTAATTATATAAAAAAAAACATCAATAATGTGTGAAAAAAGGAAAAAACTCTTAATTGAACATCTGTTTATTTTGCTTTATATTAAATTCTTGTAGAGTCCTAATTAATGAAAAAGACAACAAATGTCCTCAGAGCTGAAAGTCACAGATGGGGAACTTTGGAGTGTTGACAGAAGTAAGAAAAGGATGAATGCACTGTTGGTTTAGTCTACCGTGGCGGGGTTCTGAGAGTCAGGATATGAAGAAACACCAGATGAATACTTTTACTGCTTTACTCTTTAATACTAAACCACATACAGACACATGTGCATATGAAGAGACTGCACAAGAGTGGAAAAATGAACTTCCCTCTTCACACCTTAAAGCACTGCATGCATATTTAGGTTACTTTCCTAATGATCCAATCACTATAGACGAAACCAAACGTTTTATTATGGTAAAAAAAAAAAAAAAATCCACAGCCTATCAATATCATATTGAAATAACGGCTGCAATCACTACAGTGAAATATTTTATTTAACCTTTAAATATTGTTTTCAAAAACAAAGTAACCGAAACACATGTACATAAAACATGTGATATAGAAAAAAATCTGGAAATTATTTAATTTAAAAAAAAAAAATCTTTCCATTACCCTGTGAATCTTTTTTTTTTTCATTTTCCACTGAACAAAAGTAAAAATACAGACTGTCAATTTCTTTTTGAAGTGCATGACACTCAGGACATTCAGAGCAGTTGTTTGCTTGTCAAACAGGCAGCACAAAGGCTGACACAATATACAATACACGATTGGCAGTATTCTGAAGACTGCAGAGATAGGAAGAAATATATTCAACACATTTGCATGTTCTCCCAGGAGACTGATCCTCACTGCACATCCAGGCATAAAACCAGTATGTTCTTAGATTATTCCAGGGGAAAAAAAAGAACTGCTTTTTCACATACATAAAATATGGTGCTGTCTCTCGGCACTAGAACTACTCACCAGCTGTAAACTTACCTCCAACTGAGGAGGATCTTATCGTAAAGAATCTGCAATTATTTCTTTTTGAGCAGACAGCTTGGTATACTATAACAGCAATAAAAACAAATTGCAGTCAACCTCCAGTAGAGTTCACAATTTAAACTGAATTGACAAACACTT
>JAFBJS010003892.1:0-14576 GCA_016785265.1 Paraplagusia blochii
CAGAAACTCGAAGATACTCCAAACGTGTGGGTATTTCTCTCATATATTGGCACCTGCCAACATTAGAAAAAAAGACAGTTATGATTGTGTCATCATAATTTTCTGATTTGTCTGTGTTGTTTCTTTGATAAAAGCCTGAAAAACTGAAATGCACTTTTTATAGGCTGAAAGTTCAGCCTATATATATACATATATATATATAAAGTTCAGCTTATATATACGTATATTGTTTCTCTTATGAAGTCTTAAATATATACAGTATATATATATATATATACTGTACAACTTTTAGCCTATAGAAAGTGCATTTCAGAAAATTATGGCGACACAATCATTATTGTCTTTGTTTCTAATGTCTTAAGTCTGAAAAACTGAAATGCACTGTTTATAGGCTGAAAGTTCAGCTTATATATTTAGGCTGAACTTTCAGCCTATAAACAGTGCAGTTCAGTTTTTCAGACTTTCATCAGAGAAACAACACTTACAAATCAGAAAATTATGGTGACCCAATCATATATACTGTATATATATATATATATATATATATACTGTGTATATATTTATATATGTACATATATTTGTATGTTTATGTCTATACATCCCTTGCTTCAACATGGACATCTTCCAGATGGCTGACGGGGAGCTGGTGAAGAAGATGCTGCGGGCCATCCTCCAAACCAACAAGAGTGGAGTTTCTTTGTCACATCTTCAGTCTGAGTACAAGGAGCTCACCGGGGAGCAGATACCTCACAAACAAATGGGACACAACAATCCAAACACGCTGCTTGCAAGCATGCCATCTGTAGTTCGTGTGGAGCACAGCCGCTCTGGAGAGGTTTGTGTCTGATTGCGTTTTAATAATTAAGCGTTTAGCTTAGATAGTAAACTTAATGATGAAGTTACTCAAAATATTATTTTTCTTAAAACTCCTAAAAAGTACCTTCACCCTTCAAATACACTTGACTCCTGGTAATAAAGAAATACCTACATCTACCTGAAAATAGCTAATCCCAGTCATATTCCATATGCATGTATAAATAACAAATACTTCTTTGTCCAGATGATCTATTTGGTGTCGGAGGCCAATGAATCAGCTAAAATAGCCAAGGTGGTTGCTCGCCAGCGCGCCTCCAAGAAAACAGGTCAGCTCCACTTTGTGAACACCAGGATGAGAGTCAAGTCTGCAGCACCGCTCAACATGAATGGTGAGATTATGACACACAGCTACGCTTCGGTCATATTAGTGAGATGCTGCAGCTGTTTTCCGAATACCTTTTTCCAGATTTTTTGGATGGCTGTGACTCAAAAGTATGTGTCGGCCCAACAGGGTACCACATAGATTTTGTTCTGTAAAGAGAGATTTACATTGAAAATGATCTGAAAAGACAACAAAGTGAGATAATAACAAACAAATACCAATGATGTGTGAATTTTTTCTACTACAATTTCTCATGCGTTGATACAAATATATGGAGCCAGAATTGTCTCAAAAAGAACACACGCCTAAACACGGATCCGCAGGCGTATTCAGAGAAGAACAAGCACGTAAACACGGATCCGCGTGCGTATTCTGAGGAGAGCACACATACAACGCTTCACAGGTTAAAATACATTTTTGAATTCTTCCAAATACGTTTGTGAATTGCAGTACGCATATACAAATTGTGCTTTTAATTTGTGAAACTACGGGCACGCTAATTTGTATTTTTGAGACTCGTCTTATGCCGACCACATCTGTAAGCGTCGCCATTGCTGCTTCCAGACGCCATTTTTGTAGGACATAAACTTGCTTCTTGGACCCAGTTTAGTGACGTCACAGACGGACCCTCGTGGGGACACTGGCGTGTGATTGGCTGTAAACGAGTTAAACTTCTGATTGGCTGGTGACGGAGAAACGTAGCAAAATTACGCTAACAAATCGGCGTAAGACGAGTCTCAAAAAATACAAATTAGCATGTGTGTAGTTTCTCAAATTAAAAGCACGATTTGCATGCGCATACCACAATTCACAAACATATTTTTTTAACGTGTGAAGCGTTGTTTGTGTGTTCTTCTCAGAATACGCACGCGGATCCGTGTTTATGTGTGGGTTCTTTTTGAGACTATTCTGGCTCCATACAAATAAGCATTTGCTTTTCCAGATTCAGTGTATCCACATGAAAAAACCCAATTCCATATCCAAACAGAAGGTTGAACATGCACTTTTATAGTTAGTTTCTCAATATATATTGAGTTTGGCCCGTGACTTCTTGCCAGTTTTCAATTCTGGCCTGCTGTGAAATTGAGTTTGACACCTCTATAGTGTAGATGCTATAATGGTCGACCTGATTTTAATGTCACACAATGGAGACCTTCATTTCGGCCCCACGCACACACACAAAATACACTCCTTAAGATACATGCAGTCTAACAACAACACCACTCAGACGTGCACAGAAGTGTTCGTAAAACACTGTATATCCCCCTACGGTGCATACACCTCCACTGAAGTGATGCTGCACAATATCCTCGGTGTCAGAGGATGCAGGAGCCGGTGGTGCAAGAGGAAAAGAGAGAGAGAGGGAGAGAGCAGAGAGTAGAGCTATATCAGCAAAGGAAAAGAAAGGCGGTGGGATGTGAAATGGTAGGGAGCGAGGGAGTGGATATAAGGAGGAGGAAGCGTGGGGGGGCAGCTGAGACAGAAGAAGCAACTGATTTCCAGATCATTCTCTCTCTCCCTGACTCCTCTCCAACACTGTCTACGGATTGATTATTATTCATCAAGACACAGACCAGGAATTTTGTGTCTACGCTGCTGGTGAGGTGATGCGGTGGCTGCTATATTGTGTGTGTGTGTGTGTGTGTGTGTGTGTGTGTGTGTGTGTATGTGTGTGCCAGTCTGGCCCATATCTGCATGTTAATTTAAGCTGCTTCCTGTCTACAAGTGTAACAGCTGAATCTTTTCAAGCTCCTGTGTTCCTGTGGGAGGTGGGAGATGAGTCAGCTATTTAACCTAGTGTACTTGTTAATCAGGTAAAAGTAACATAAAACTAGTCCTTTATTGAGTTTTATAATGTTCATATCTGATTAGACTTTTGCTCTTATAGCGATATATGGAGGATAAAAATAAATAGAGTGCATGGGAAAGTTCTAGATATTTTTTAGGGAAAAGAAGATGATGCAAAGACTGAATATGAGAGAAACACTAGAAGTAGGAATGAGAATGATGACAATGCAGTTACAGTTGACTATGACTAAGGACCAAGGATTCTTCAAGAGAGGTATAAGAATGATGTAATGTAGAATATGAATACTAAATAGGAATTTAAGTCAACCTTTAATTTTAATCTTTTTCTATAAAATATAATCTTGTTATATCTTGTTAAAGCAATTGTTCTATTTGTATTTGTAACTTGTAAATGTTCAACTCCACATTTTAAAGATAAAATTAAATTTTTTTTATAATGTCATGGAAAAAATGATTAGACCACTCTGCTGTTTTCTTCAATTCCTTGTTTATCTTATGCCTGTGTAGATTCTCAGTCATCCAGGTAATTCAATCCAAAATTAGTTACTTCTAAAGCAACTGGACATAGTAGGTTTCTTGAAGATGTTTTACCTCTCATCCAAGAGGCTTCTTCAGTTTGGAAGTACTGAAGAAGATGAGAGGTGAAACGTCTTCAAGAAACCTACTATGTCCAGTTGCTTTCGAAGTAACTAATTTTGGATTCATCTTATGCCTTGTTCCACTAAAGGTTTATCACCTGGGGGAAACAATGAGCACAAAACCATGCAATGACTAAAAGCATTGTATTTGTCAGTACAATGTTATTGCTAGTGATGTAGACCATGCAAAATGGACAGAAATCGGCTCTGAAATTAAACTTATTTTTTGTTGTTGTTATATTTGTCCAGATTAATGTAGATTAAGTGAGTGATTTTTGTCACTGTCAATAAAACCATGCAAAATGGCCAGAAATCAGCTCTGAAATTAAACTTAATATGAGCCTTTTTTGTTGTTATTATATTTGTCCAGATTAATGTAGATTAAGTGGAAGCAGACTTTTAAATGGACAAGAAATTAAAGAAAGAGTGGTCTAATAATTTTTTTCCATGACTGTATATATAAACATTGTTGTCGATGAAGGTTCTCAGTCATCCAGGTCATGGTCAAGGTTAAAGAGTTTAGTTAGGCAACTGGACATTCAGTTTTTTGGAAATTGTTTCACCTCTCATCCAAGAGGCTTCTTCAGTTCTAACTGTCAGTGAGGAGTAACAGAAGTTATATCCTCTGGGTGAGGAGGAAGGGGTGTTGCAGGTCCCTCCTGTCGGGTGGACCTGAGGTCACCTGTGAAGTGTGATACCTGTCGTTGAGTGGGTATTGATGGGTCGGTCGCTACCATCATTGTAGGAGTGGTTTTGGTCACAGGATATAACCTCTGTTACTCCCCACTAACAGTTAGAACTGAAGAAGCCTCTTGGATGAGAGGTTAAACGTTTTCCATAAACCTGAATGTCCAGTTGCCTAACTAAACTCTTTAACCTATAAACATTGTTGTCATCAAAACTCTTGGAGTTCCTTCACCGAGGCCACAGTTGAATTTTTTTGTGTCCTTCCTTTCTCACTCATGCAGCTCAACCTCAAACCTCACTGAGGCAGCCAGGGCACCGCAGGCGAGGTGGAGGTAGAGGAGGTGGAGGTGGCTGTAGCGGCGGTCGCGAGGGTAAAGGACATGGTGACGTCAGACAAATCAGGGATATGAGGGATGTCCAGTCAGATAACAAGACTGGGACACATGCAAACAGATTGTCCAATCAGAACACACCCAACAGGAAAGGGAATCCACCTACAGAGAAGTGAGTAAAAAGACAAGTTAATGTGACTTAAATCAGTACCGAAGAGAGTCTCAGCATTGACTTAATCTTGCATTGTCCTCTACTACTTACTTTAGCCTCCTTACTTTTTCAAAAGAGGAACAGGTACTTTGTATATGCGTATAGCAGTAGACCTACTGTAACAGCAAATATAAATAAAGTCATGTATGTATCTCTCTCTCTCTCTCTCTCTCTATATATATATATATATACTCTCTCTCTATATATATATACATATATATAGATATATAGATATATTTTGCAGGCATGGGCAAACTAAGGCTCAGGGGCCAAATACAACTCGTTTAGCTTTTAAATGTGGCCCGTCAACATTGTCCAAATTAAATAATTTATCATTATACTTCTACCTTTTTCCTGCAATAATGTGTTTCCCCAGTCGATGATGTCATAAAGGCTACGGGAAATGTAGGATTCTAAGTTTTATACATGGCTTTTTCATTCTGTTCATCTTAAGTAAAACGAACCATCCATCTTACTGCTCCGGACTCGTCCCCTGTGTCTAATTTTAGGAGTAATTGTGGCCCGAGAGTCAAAAAGTTTGCCCACACCTACTGTAAAGTTTGTGCTCTTGCAGTTGGTGAAAGTTTACCCTACAACACATCTTCCACCCATCTTCCACCCCATGTCTGACTTGGCCAGTGAGCACTTCTCTGTCCACTCCTCTGTCTCCTTGGTTCAAACACCTACACTGGAAGAGGAGTGGATAACTCAAACTTGGCTCACCTACATTAACTGCACTGACTTCAACATAATGGTATGTAAATAGTTGCCCAATATTTCACTAGCGTCTGAGGCTACAGTTGTGCATTGCTCATTAACAGGTGCTCCATGCAACTATTGGCAACACTGAACTGAATTGAATGTCTTTATTTTCACTGCACTATACATATATATACTATATATATATACATATATATAGAGAGAGAGAGAAAAAAATAATCCAAACATATCTAAAAAATATTATATATAAATATATATATATAATATTTTTCTTGATATGTTTGGATTCTTTTTTTTATTTCAAAACAAGCTTTAGCTAAGCATAAACAATATATGTGAAAATTATCTCTCAGTAACATTTGATTTATATTATGTCTCCATTATGAAGCCTTTTTATTTGCTTTATAATGGAATTTTTTTCCCACAACACAACAACAAAAAACAAATGTATGTGCTTTAACATAAAACAGGGGTGTCTACGCTTATTTGTCTTGTGAGCTAGTTTTCAAATGACCAGGCTGAAGTGATCTACCTAGATTGAAAACTTTAAATATATTTACCTATAGAAACTGGTTGTCTTACTCTCTACATTAACATATAGCATTTGTTATACTGCCTGACCCAATACCTGTTAACTGTTATATTTTTTTATGTTATTGCTCAGGATCTACCAGCACAACTTTGGAGATCTACTGGTAGATCCTGATCTAACTATCGGGCACCCCTGACATAGAACATATGCCACTAGTACAGCAAATCCCAGCTAGTATAAAGAGGCTTTATGGTGGTTCAACTCTAGTAACAATTTCATAAAATCTTAAAGGCCAAGTTTAGGGCAAGTTTGACAAAAGCGATCTACAGTTCCTGGAAAACTCATTTTTAAAACTTTTTGTGTTTATTTGCCTTAAAATTTGCCTTGAAATAACTGATCTATTCCTGTCCTTCATTAATCTGTTCGAATGACTTAACAGTAATTGGAGATTAGTACGGCTCGCCGACGCCTTCCGTTCTGTTTTTCTGGTCACATTTCAAACAACTGACACATGTACTCTGCTTGTGTCTCCATCAATGTCCAGTGAGCCACTGGCTAGCTTCAACACAATTGGACAGTTGGGTGGGGGGCCTGGTGTGTTTGCCACAGACATGGAGACAAAACAAGTGGTTGTGAGCCATGTCTAATCCCTGCTTTTTTCTATCCTAGATTATCATTACTAAACCTACACCCAGTGAGTCAGCACATCTCTGTGTCCCCCGTGCATGCCAGTTAGAGTGGGCTATTTTGACAATGTTTCATTGTGACATCAATCAGGATAAAAATTCTACAAACTGTCACTAAAATGGCTTATACACTACTATTATTTTTGTTTTAGTTGCATTTCTATACAATATATTTTAACAGTTCCTATGGTGATCTAAATAACAACAGGAAAATCTCTTATTTGGCTTCAAAATATGTGCTTCTGAGGTTTTTCAGGACATAAAGATAGGATACAGTAAAAAAAAAAACAAAACACAAGAACTAAAAATAAAACGCTTCTATTCCAATCCGAGGGAGTTTGAGGGCATCTACGAACAACAGCTTTCACTGTGGAATCAAGGTTTGCAGGCGATGTTGAGGGATTTGAAGCCAAGTATAAATATAGAACAGTTCCTATGGTGATCTAAATAAAAACAGGGAAATCTCTTATTTGGCTTCAAAATATGTGCTTCTGAGGTTTTTCAGGACATAAAGATAGGATACAGTAAAAAAAAAAACAAAACACAAGAACTAAAAATAAAACGCTTCTATTCCAATCCGAGGGAGTTTGAGGGCATCTACGAACAACAGCTTTCACTGTGGAATCAAGGTTTGCAGGCGATGTTGAGGGATTTGAAGCCAAGTATAAATATAGGAAGTTGTACTTTGAAAAAATTACAATTTTTTTAACAACATCGGCTTAAGAAATACTTTGACACTTAAAAGTGTCTCATGGTTTTAAAGGATATTTCATGAATTTACGTTCTTACTTTTGTCTGTGTCAGTTGTTACAGAGCCAATGTTGCTCCCAGTGTGCGGTATTTAGCAATCCACTACTCTTGACCAAAAGGGCTGAGACAGTTTGACAAATGGACTGTGGTAATTAGCAGGAGAGAAAAAAAACTCTTTAAATCTCTGCCGACTTGTACTAACATCACAATGTTAGATAAGACCTTTAAAAGTTTACTTTTTGAAATTGACTTAATGGATTTAAATTTGTTAAAAATCTGTTAAATTAACTTATTTTAGGTTTTGATTGATAAGGTGTTTTGAAAGAATTTTTGGTACGTTCTCTCATTCTCAGATTAGAAAAGAGGATGACACTACCATCACGATTCCAGAGAGAGGTACACACTCACCTGTCCAAAAACTTTCAACACAGTGCAGGTGAGTAGGATTGGCTTTGGTCTTTATGTTGACAAAATTTTGAACTTTTTAAATCACATGAATATGTTGTAATTTTGCTGTTTTTTCATGTTCTTCTATATATATTGTACATGGTATAATCTGGTCTGTCTGGTAATCCTCAGTCAAACGTGTCTGATGATCTTTTTAAATTTACTTTAGATAAAATAAACTTTCCATTTATGGCCATATATACAGTATGTGGGTACTTTGTAAAACCTTCGGTTTATGACAGTTAGTATTGTCCAACTAAATGCACCAATCTGGCAATTTTCAACGACTTATCCGTTACTGTTAATCTACATTTCATTACAGCATCCACTAATATGAATGAGAGGCCAGCCTCTGGTAGAGGACACCCCTATAACCCTCAGCAGGTCCAGGGTCGCATCGGGGAGATCCTGGTGAAGTACAGCAATGGATTCTGGGTGTCCAAGCTGCCGCAGATCTACAGAGAGCTTTACAAACAGGACTTGCCCATCGAGGCCATCAAAGATCTGGAGAGCTGGTCCCACATATGCACTGTACGGAATGTGTAAATTCACATTAAAGACTTAGAATTCTTAGATACTACCATTAACCTTAAGTGATTCTAAAATCTAAAACTGTTTATATTTTGTGTAGGTAGAGAAAACCTGTGGCAGTAACCACTCTGACCTCCTTCTTTACCCGGCCAAGGATCCAACCACTTTGCTCTCTTCACCTGTGACCAACTCAAAATGCATCACTGACTCTGGCCCCAGGAAACACTTGCAATCTCCCGTCCAGTGGACATCTTCTCCTCAGTCTTCACAGTCATCCTCACCACCATCCTCTAGCCCTCCCTCCTCTCCTGCCACCATCAGCCCTGACTTTAGGCTGAAACTGGAAGAGTTGCTAATGAAGTACTGCAATGGCCTCTGGGCACACGCGTTGCCCAAACTCTTTGAGGACACCTACAAAGTCAGTAAGACAATTTAGACAACATTTAGACAGTTTTTGGTGCAACAACTGCAATAAATACATGTTTTTTTTTCATTACTTTTTAAGACTAAACTTCCCAAACATGTCCTGGAGAACCTTCACCTCCTCTCCGACATCTGTACTATCGATTATCCAATGCCGGACAACCCCAAAAGAGCCATCTTATATAGAAAAAGCAGTGCTGGAGATGGAGGAGGAGGAGGAAGAGGAAGAGTAGAGGAAGAAAATAGCAATAGGAGAGACTCTTCAACTAGCCAAGAGGAGCTGAAGGCAAAGGAGGAGCAGGGTTGGAGGCTCATTGACCAAACAGTGCCTTCTCTTCAAATCCCTAATGAGGAATATCCTTCTGTACTGGTCATGGAAGCAACCAACACTAATGAAGTCATACTCAGGTGAAGCAGAGAAGTGGACAACAATGTCTTCCACAATGTTTCCCCACTGCTTGTATGAATGCGTTGTTATTTATCAGGTACATAGGTGAGAATTACTCTCAGGCCCAAGAGTTCATGGAGGATCAGATGAGGGAGTTTTACCAAAGCAATCCAACACCTGTATCGTCTCCATGTTTGGGCCAACTTGTTGCTGTCAGAGGTGAGGAAGAGGAGGGGATACTGAGGGCCCAGATCAGTGACATCATGGCCGACAAGGTCAAGGTAAGAGAAAATACAGAAAATCAAAGTGTTGTTGGAAATATTACTATTATGTGTCGTGTGTTGCATCTTCAAATTTGTTTATTTTCATTAAAATTCATTAATGTAAATATAAATATATTATGTAAATTATGATTTGGAATTCATTTGTTGATTTTGTATTTTAATGCACAAAAACATTTGTCTCCTAAATAATTATTTGGTTAGTAGTTTGCCTTTAAAAATTTTTATTTTATCCTCTTTGTCTTGTCTTTTCAGCCTGTCTCTTATTCAGGGTGTGCCACAGGGAATCATCATTATCCATCTCACCCTGTTCTCTGCATCTTCTCCCTTAACTCCAACTACCTCCATGTCCTCCCTCACTGAATATATATATCTCATCTTTGTCTCCTACCTGGTAGCTCCATATCTAGGATCATTCTTCTACCAATGCTCTTCTTCCTCTTCCTCTGAACGTGTCCAAACCATCTCAAACTGGCTTCTTCAGCTTTTTCTCCAAACCTTCCTGTCTGTGTTGTCCCTCTAATGACCTAATTCCTGATCCTGTCCATCTTTCTGTCCTAAATAGAATCTCAGCATCTTTCACTCCTCCACCCCCAGCTCTGCCTCTGTCTTCTGCCTATCCCTAGTATCTCCAACCGATCTATTCAACCGATCTATCCTGTCTCTACTCTATTCTTTACCTCTCTTGTACATTATTTGCTGTTGTGATCAGTTGATTTTAAATAAATGATTAAATATAAACTCCTCCACCTCCTCCACCTTTGCTCCTCGTAACCTCACTATTTCCACTGTTCTCTCTTTCATTCACACACATATACCCTTTCTTGCTACGACTGACCTTCATTCCTCTTCTCTCTATTGCAAACCTCCACCTTTCTAGATTGTCTTACAGCTGCTACCAACTCACAATCACAATGTCATCTGCAAACATCATTGTCCATGGAGGCTCCAGTTTGGCTTCACCCACCTCCACCTTGAAGTCTCCTGTCCTTCCAACAGCACAACTTCACTACTGTTATACTTTTTGCATACATGTCCTGCACCAATCTAGCATACTTCTCTGCCACTCCTGACTTGAAACAACAACCCTCCCTCTATCTTATAATATATTTAAAAATAAACAGAAATCTGATTTTAATTCTGGTAAACATTTTCCATTATTTTTTCTAGGTTTATTTTGTGGACCACGGTTTCTCGGAGGTGATTAGCAAAACCAAAATGTTTCAGCTCCATGAAAGGTTTTTCAAACTCCCCTTTCAGGCCACCAAGTGTAAACTAGCAGGTGAGGCTGATACTGGATCAGGTCATTGTGTGTACAATTGAAATGGTTTTGACTACGAGTAATATCTTTTGGTAGGTTCACCTTGGTTTTTATTTTGTTCATTGGTGTAGGTCTGGAGCCTTTCTGTCAGGAACCAGCAGTCCTAAAGAAATTTGAGCTGATGGCCAATGGCAAGATCTTACTGGCCGAAATTCTTGTGAAAAGTCCTACGCCTTTGGTTGTCCTTTATGATACATCACAGGACGATGACATAAACATCAACGCTGCCGGCATGAAAGCTTTGCAGGATAAGACACTGGCAAATCCACTGCAGGTATTTGAGAGGACATTTTTGGTCAGTGCAAAGTGACAGAGATCAGCACTAAAAATGTTTGTCCAACACTCCTCAGGTCAACAGCGTTTACATGAATGTGACAGTCAGCAACGTCTGCTCTGATGGAACCGTTTACTGTCAGCTTCCATCCAGAGGTCTGGTCAAACTCAATGAGATTCTGATGAAAATAGAGTCACACTTTCACTCACAGGTACACACTCTTCCTTTATTAATATGTTTATAATATTGTACAAAACCAAAGCTAAAAAGTCAAAGATTTGTGCATTTTGCAATTTTTATGCAGACTGTTTACATTTTTCAGCATGGGATTATTACTGATGGGACAATATAATATTTGCATAATCATGCCGAATAATTGAAACCTCGATAATGAGGCTATTATGTTCTTTGTCCATCCTTTTAAAAGAGCTGGTAAACAGATGAGGTGATGATAATATAAAATTAATCTCTTGCAACACCCCTATTCCTGACTATAGGAAAACATTCTAAAATAATGGTCCCCAACTCCCGGGCCGGGGACTGGTATCGGTCCGTGGGTGAATTGGTGCCGGGAACAGAGAAATAATGTTAACCTTTCGGCCCCATGTGGCTGTTACTTCCACTTGATCCATACCCATATCAACAAAAGAACTTAACAATAGAATGGCTAGGATTCCATCATCAATAATGCACTCAACACTCAAAACAAAGTACACGGGTGTCAAACTCAGGCCCAGGGGCCAAATCTGGCCCGCATTGTAATTATAATTGGCCCACAAGATTATATTAAATGTGTACTAGAGTTCACCCTCCAATAAAGGCCTTAAATATCTATGTCTTTGTTGTAGCACATACATTTTTTTTGTAGGTTTGTAAAAAGGCACAGAATAAGAAACATAAACCACTGATGTCTGTTTTATTTCTAAATGAATTTGTAATTTCTCATCAGTTAGCACTATTAAGTATTGGCAGTTCTAGATTTAATGTTTCCATACAAAAAACCAACAACAAAAAACATTAATATCTGGAGAGAATGTGAAATATGCACATTTACTAATAAATATTGATTTTGCCCAGTTTTGAATTTTGTCCCACTGTGAACACCTCTGCTTTAATAGATGAAACACTACTGTCAGGACCTGGCTAACCAAAATGTTTTAATATTTTTAATCTTCAATTTATTTTTATAATAATAATAATATCAATCATTAAGGCTTAAGTATTTAGATGTTACGTACAGGTCATATAGAATTGATTTTCAAGCAGGTAGAATCACAATTCTGAAAAAAATAGAGCCCATTGTTGTCATTGTTGTCGCCTCGATTGTGAAACTTTCTTGTTCTATTTTCTTTTTCTTCAGCTGACGTCAGATCTGCTGGTATCCATACCTTTCTGTGGAAAAGCATGTATGGCGCGCTACAAAGGCAGATGGTCTCGTGTGGAGGTACAAGGATTACTTTACGTAACCTCAAAAGAAAGAAATATACTTTTACTTTACTTTTATGATTCCCAATTTTGGGAAATAATTGTGTTACCACCAGCAGTTGTTTTGACTGCTGTTAACAGGCTGCCCCTGACAAGCAACAATCTTGTGGTTCCTTTGGGAATCCAACCTAGGACTCTCTGCTCTCGCTGTTTGGAGGACAGGCGAGCTAACCACTGCACTAAGAAACCTCCTGTTTATCTAATCTGGCATTAGTTTCACAGTCAGCCCAATCTTATTCTGTTACACCCCCCCTAGTAAGAAGAAAACAATTTGCGCCCCCCCAGGGGGGCCCACCCCACACTTTGAAAACCCCTGATTTAATTAATTGAATCATTTATTTAAAAAAAAACCTTGTTTTCCCTTAGATCACAAACCTTCATGGCAGCAGAGTGTTAGACATCCTTTTCATTGACTTTGGTGTCCAGGCCTCTGTGGAGGTGTTTGAGATCAGAGAAATCCCACCACTCTTTCTCCGTGACCTTATGACGATCCCGCCACAGGTTTATGAAAAATTCTACATTATACTGAAACATTTTATCAATACTTCAGTATTCAGTAAGATCAATCATATCTAACACTCAATGCTTCAGGCCGTGAAGTGTTCCCTTGCAGACCTGGCTGTCACCGTGGGATCCTGGACTCCAGAGGCCGTGCAATGGCTGCGGGACAAAGTGCTCAACATCACTGACTGCAGTCTGAAGGTGAAGGCAAATCAACCATCCTATAGGATTTAAAGAATCAAGGAAACTTTATTGGGATTGCGACAAATGTTAGACATATGATGAACGAGGCAAAGGAGAGGTGAGAGGAAGAAGAGAGCGATGAGGCAAGAGAACATTAGACTGATGAAAGAAATGTAGGGACAATCTAGAAAAGTAAAAGTAAATAGCACTCAATTCGGGGTGCATGAGAAGGCGTTGCACTACTGCCGCCATCTTGGTTCAATAAAAATATAAAACCAATAAGCAGAACTATGACAAAATCTCAGCTGCCGTCCATGCATTCATTCCTCATTTATTGGCCTATTCGTTACTGGCTCTCAGAGTCAGTTTCCTCGATTGTCACCCAAATCACACTGTACTATACTGCAAGCCTTCCTGCAGGCCCAGTGAGCCCAGTGAAAGTTATGTGTGTCGGGACGGTGACTTCCATACAATATGATTTAAATATATTGAAAAGGTTAATCAGATATATCAGTGCTTCCCAATCTTTTTCTGTTATGCCCCCCCCCAGCAAGAAGAAAACAATTCGCGCCCCCCACCCCACCACCCACTCTCCGCCGCAACTATAAATAACAGCATTTGTCTATAAAATAGTTCTAGCTACACCTCTGCATAACATCGTATCCTTGTTAACATGAAGAAACAAACAAAAAGGAGATATAGTTACTTATAACTTACAGGGATGTGCAATTACACTTTATTGTAGTATGGCGGAAAAAAAAGCATGTTCCCCATGGTCACACGCGCCCCCCTCAGCATCGCACCACGCCCCCCTAGGGGGGCCCGCCCCACACTTTGAAAACCCCTGAGATATATTGTTTCTTTTCCATCCAGGTTGCCAGCGTAGATGAAACCACACGTTTCATCAGCGTCTACCTCTTCACTGATAAGAATTTCCACGACCCCATCCACAGCCTCAACCGTCACATGGCGCACTCCAACCTCTTCAATCAGCGGCCAGATGTCTTCCTGACCAGTCACAGGTTTCCTTAACTTTTTGCTCACCCCAGTATTGAATTATTATTTTTTTTTTCATAGGCATTTATCATCTAGCCTTTCCCTCCACAGTTCTGCAAAAATCTCGACCGCCACTTTAACCTCCACCAATGATGGCACAAATGGCATCCCACAATCCACCAC
>JAFBJS010003892.1:14932-30090 GCA_016785265.1 Paraplagusia blochii
CTCTCTTACATACAGTATAGTCTAGAGCAGTGCTCACCAATCTTTTTCTGTCATGCCCCCCCAGCAAGAAGAAAACAATTTGCGCCCCCCGCCCCACTACCCACTCTCCGCCGCAACTATAAATACAGCATTTGTCTATAAAATAGTTCTAGTTACACCTCTGCATAACATCGTATCCTTGTTAACATAAAAAAAAAAACAAAAAAGAGATATAGTTACTTATAACTTACAAGGATGTGCAATTACACTTTATTGTAGTATGGCGGAAAAAAAAGCATGTTCTGACCTCAGCATTGCACCGCGCCCCCCTGGGGGGGCCCGCCCCACACTTTGAAAACCCCTGAGATATATTGTTTCTTTTCCATCCAGGTTGCCAGCGTAGATGAAACCACACGTTTCATCAGCGTCTACCTCTTCACTGATAAGAATTTCCACGACCCCATCCACAGCCTCAACCGTCACATGGCGCACTCCAACCTCTTCAATCAGCGGCCAGATGTCTTCCTGACCAGTCACAGGTTTCCTTAACTTTTTGCTCACCCCAGTATTGAATTATTATTTTTTTTTTCATAGGCATTTATCATCTAGCCTTTCCCTCCACAGTTCTGCAAAAATCTCGACCGCCACTTTAACCTCCACCAATGATGGCACAAATGGCATCCCACAATCCACCACTGTCAAAGACAAGCCTCATCTCAAAAAGCCTCTTCCAAGACCAGGAGAAAGTGTAGAAATAAAAACTGAACAAGAAATATCAACATCTCTCCAGTTGCCACAGTTACTGGAGCTGCCAGCAGTTGGTAAAACCTAGAAAAGAACAATTTCCAAAGTATGGTTTGTAATCTTGGCTTCACTCTGAGCTTTTTTACTTTTTATTCTGCTTTTTCACAGGAAACAACATGGACGTGTTTGTGTCCGTGGCATGTCATCCAGGTCACTTTGTGCTGCAGCCTTGGAGAGACATGTACAAACTTGTGGTGTTAATGGGAGAAATGATTCTGTACTACAATAAAACTGACCACCATCCCATGGACATAGAGAAGAATCAGATCTGTGCTGCTAAAGTGGAGAACAAGTGAGGCCGGTGTCCCTAAGTCTCCAAGTCACTAAGTCAAATGCAGATATTCAGTCCTTTTTCTGTCTTCCAGTTGGTTTCGTGTCTTGGTTAAAGGCGTGCTGACCAATGGGTTGGTGTCAGTGTATGAGCTGGACTATGGTAAACATGAACTAGTCAGCTGCACCCAGCTTCGACCACTGATCAAAGAGTTCAGTCAGCTGCCATTCCAGGGAATCACTGCTCAGTTGGCAGGTGAGACATTTAGGATTGTTGTTGTTATTAGATGATTTGAAAGGAAATGTAATAAACTCATCCTCCACACCACTACACACAAATGTGACCACTGCACGTGTCCCATCACCAAAGTGAACAGCTTTGAGCACCAGCAGTAACTTGGCTACTGGTGGACTCAAACCTAAAACCCTCCAGATCCAAGTCCAGTTCCATAACCACTAAGCCAACATTGCAATCCTATTTCTAATAGAACTTAACATTTTTAGGTATATATATATTAGGGGTGTGACGATTCACTCACATAACGATCCGATTCATATCTCGATTCACAGGCTACGATCTGATTCAGGAACAATTCATAAAAAATATTAAACGATCGAACCAGTTTGATCCAATTTGGTTCAGTTCGATCCAAACCGATCTAAAATGATTAATTTGCACACCCTTAATTGTATATATATATATATATATATAGTGTATATTAGGGGTGTGACGATTCACTCACATAACAATCCGATTCATAGCTCGATTCACAGGCTACGATCTGATTCAGGAACGTTTCATATCACATATTTCATTATGTTAAAAATGTTATTAAGAGCATACTCAATATATATATATACAGTATATATGTGTGTGTGTACAAATAAACATCATAACAGCAGAAAATAAGTCCATTAGACATTTCTTTTCTTTTCTTTTACTTCTTTAAAATTTATCTGACCCTGTTTGTTGACCACAGGACTGAAGCAGAGACAGTGGTCAGAAGAAGCTTCCATTGTCTTCAGGAACCACGTGGAGAAGAAACCACTGGTGGCTCAGCTGGAAGCTCTGCAGGAAGCCACCAATCCATGGGAGAGGAAGTTGACGGTTTTCCTTGTGGACACCTCACAGGAAGAAAGAGACATCTGGGTGCATGACATCATGGCTGAGTTTGCTGAAGAGTTAACCAATGAGCTGTAGAGAAGGGCTGCAAATGCTCTGAGTGACAAAAGTGTCTTTGCAAAAGCAGGGAAATAGAAACATAGTTTACCTTTATTTTGCTTATAGTTAGGAACTATAAAAACTAACCGATTAATATAAATAGCGGTGAATACGTTTTCAAATAGTATTTTTCAATTTGTGGAAGCAGAGAGAGTTTTAAGTAAGTGAGGACTGACGACAAACTGGGTCGCAGCTGCTTTTTTCGCTGTGTCTGCAGTTGAGAAGAGTGCGTGAGTGAATGTGGTTTTTGAATGAGTGCAGTGTGACCATTGCACAGTAAGCTTATATTTTTCCAGAACAGCCTCACGATGTGCAAATAAATAGTGGTATATGTTTGGTACGGACTTAATTTAACGCCTCAGTCGTGGGAGGAGGTGAGACCCTGACTATGGGAGCTCCATGATAATGAAGTCAACTTAACAATGAAAATCGAATGGAGAAAAAATGTTTACAGAAGCTGCTTTTTTTTTTGGATAAAGCAAACATTCCCCAAAAAACAACAGAAAGACGAGGGTGGACTGCTACAGGCACAAAGAAGACAAGTTAGTGAAAATGGACAAGCTGTTTGAGCCTAAGTAATGAATCCTGTTTTGTTGTTTCTTTTTCATTCTTTCAATTTTATTATTTCTTTTTCCAATATTTTTTTACATTGGATTTGAAGAGATTGCTTCTATTTATCACCATAACCACTTTTTTTTGCAAAGTAGCCGAGGGCCTGACTGTGAAGTTTGCACATTATTGCCGAATGCATTAGGGCTGTAACACAAATCTGCTCACACTACATGGTGTGGTTGGACTGTGATTCCATTAGAACTTGTATTTTGACTTGGTGTTATTTGATTTTTTTGGGGATTTTCATTTAGTGTCACCTCAGATGATTGGCCTGATTTGGAGTTTTTTTTTTTTGGAGTCATAACCCAGTGCTGATGTGTCTGCTCTTTAAGAAGAGACAAAGCTTGAAGCTGCATTGTTAACACATTAATAGCGACACTAATATATTTTTATTTTACTTAACTTATGTTGTTGACAGTAGTATGTAATCACATGATCGAGGAAGTAGTGAAGTTTTTCATCAGTTGCTAACTTAATTGTATCCTTTTGTAGTGTTCTGTTTTTTTTGTTAATTCCAGTGAATAAAAAAGATGGTATTTGAATTTAAGTTTTTCTCTTATTTATTTATTGATTTATCTTATTTGCTGATATTGTCCAAACACCAATATAAGCTTGGTATCTATCTATCTATCTATCTATCTATCTATCTGGAGGTCGACCCCCCCCAGGTACGGAGTCCAGGGAGGCGGGTCTGGACATGACTCGTTGGAAGAAGAAAACAAGGATGGTTGCACCGGAGGAGGGTCCGACATCTGAGGACAGTGGCGGAGAGGAGTGTGTGTCAGATGACAATGACCTGCCTCCCGTGTCCCAGACCCAGGCATACTCTGGAGCAGAAATAGCTTTATTCCTGAGACAGACTAAGGGATGTAGGAATGTGGATTTACTGGAACATTTCCCAGATCTGGAGGGGTTTCACACTTCTGTCAGATATTTTTTAAGAAATAGGACAGAGTCCACCCTGAAAGACCAAGCGGTCTTCAGGCTGCATAAACTGGCCGCCAAATCAAAGAAGATGCTCCGTGTTAAACTCATCTCTGACACCTGAACATCGGTGGTGCCGGAGCGAAGGAGGGCAGTTCATTATGATATGGCCATTAAATGATTTCCTAAGTTTTAGTGGAGTGTAACAGCTACACTGCGGTTGTTTTGTACTGATGTTGGATCACATCTGTTGTGTACCATGTTTAATAAAGTTCCATTGCAAAACTCTAAAAAAAAAAAAAACTCTATCTATCTATCTATCTATCTACAGTGGAGGGTTCTGCATGGGGCAATTGCTTCCAATGCTTTCCTGTCCGTTATTTCACCTACTGTTGTAAACCCTGTCTCTCTGTCTCTCTGTCTCTCTGTATGTCTTAGCTCTGTGTAAGTATGAGATTAATTAGTTGAGCTGCAATGCTGCCATCTAGTGACTTTCACTTTACCATACAGCCGTTTATCCCCAGAACTATTCTAGGACACATCAATGGCAAAACCAAGGCTTTGAATTATCAGGTCTTTATTGTTATCGGAGAACAACAACAATCATTGTTTGTCTCTCAAAAAAAGGCATTTGTGTCCATATTAACATTATTACAGACCATTTGGCTTTACAAACATTTAACGTTTCAGTACAACTCAAGCAGCCAAACGCAGGTGATCATACTGTAGTATGCTTTTCGTAAAAAAAAAAAAAAAAAAAAAACATGTTTTGGACATATTGTCTTCTTAGCGGATGGACAGCATCATCACAAACTCTGAAAAAAAGAGAGAAAACAGACAGGAGGTTTTGTCAGCAGTGTTGTATCTCACTTATCTGCAGCAGCTAGATCGGGTATGGGCAAACATTTTGACACAGTGGGCTCTAAAATATTACACTGATCCAGGTCAGGAGGAGACAGGAGATGTTTCAATGATATCCATTTATGCTATCCAGTCAGGAAATTGTGTTGGAGAAAAAAAGTATTCTGCCTGGGCCACAGCCTGCCCATCTTTTACCTACACCTGGGCTTTGTGTTTTGGTATAATTCTCACCTTCAAAGTCGATGTTTCCATCTGCATTTACATCCAGCTCCTTGAGGATCTCCTCCAGCTCTCCTTTCTTCAACTTCTCTCCCAGTAGTGTCTTCACCGCTTCCTTCATTTCATCCTGGTTGATCTTCCCATCACCATCCAGGTCAAACTATTAGAGGCAAAAATGAAATTTTCATTTTTTTTTTTCCCCAAATTTTTTCATTAAACAATCTCCATTCTGTTGAGGCTAACCCTCAGACCTGTAAAAATGCAGACTGGAGCTCCTTAAGTCCCAGCATGTCAGCCGTCTCTCCCATCATCCGTGGGCCCATCAGCTCAGTAAAATCTTCAAAGTCCATCAAACCTCCCACTGTGGTGGTGAAAATAGTAAAACGAAAACAATGTAATGACCCTTTAAAAACAACCACATTTCTGTCTCTCTGGCTCTTTATTATCCTCACTTCTCATCTTGATTTGTTGCACTATCTCCAGCAGCTCCATCTCCGTGGGCATGTATCCCATGGTTCTCATGCACTCAGCCACATCCTTGTAGTTCAGGTATCCATCCTGGTCGTAGTCAAACTCCTTGAAGGCCTCTTGCAGCTCTGTGAGAAGTTACGAGAAGGAATAGTGAGAATGAAAAAACAAAAAGTTTTTATCTAACCTGACCAAAAAACAAATATAACCTCACCATCTATCTCAGCCTGGGCCAGTTCTCTTTCCTGCAAGGACAAATATAAGACATTTAATGTTTTTCCATAGAAAATCAAAGAAACAAATAAATAAATAAAAGGCTAATGAGACGCGTTCAACTGGAATAACCCTAATGAAACGTGACATTAACACCCGTCAGAGAGCTGTTAATACCACTGACACGAGGATTATCTGGACGGAGATCAGAAGCAGGACAGTTAGTTAAGTGTAACGTCTGACTCTGTTACTGCTTTATTATCAGGAACTCCTAGACTCCACATAAGAAATGTGAAGGCCAGCTTCCTGTGACTGTGTGAAAAATCTAAATTTACTCATTAAGTGTCTTTTTTCAACATTCTGTCACACTTGGACCAACCACACTTTGTAAATAAGCCAAGAAAGCATCAACTTACTGCTCCGAATACGCTGCTGAGCACGGAGATGTAGACTTTGTTCATGCTCTCTGTTTTTTTCTTGGACTTTTTTGTTGATTTCCTTGGCTTCTCAGACACCGATCCAGACGGAGAATCTCCAGACGAAGCAGATACGTGGTCTCCATCTTTGCTGGAATGAAGAAAAGCAACGAGGATTTGAAAGTTACTATCATATTCAAAGACGTCGTGCTCTGGTTAGGCTTCAATATTAGACAATTCTCTGTGATTCCGCTACCTGTCTGCTGAGGCTGCAGAGTTTATGGAAGACGACCGCTCTAGCGCTGTTGACATGCTGAAGACAGGGTTGCAGATAGATTGATAATAACATTAAAACATTTGTGCAAGTCTTATCAGTGAACTATCACCACCTTTTTAGTTCTAACACTCTCACCTTTGTCTCCTCTGCTGGACAGTGGGGAAAGAAAACGGCCGCTGCCTGTGGTCCACCCTGCGTGGAGCTTTTACTTTGTTGCGTTGTTTTTCCTGTCTCACTCTTGACCTTCCTCCATTAGAGGCTTAAAAGGTAATAGCCTGACTGAGTGTGTGGCCAGTGATTAGGAAGCCAAACATGAAAAAGAGCCTAACACAAAGGACAAAAGGACAAAGTAGTACATATACTGTACAACTTTCAGCCTATAGAAATTGCATTTCAGAAAATTGCGATGACACAATCATAATTGTCTTTGTTTCTAATGTCTAAAGTTTTACACACTGAAATGCACTGTTTATAGGCTATATATATATAAATTATTAGACCACTCTTTATTTAATTTCTTGTCCATTTAAAAGTCTACTTCCATTTAATCTGCATTAATCTGGAGAATTATAATAACAATAAAAAAGGCTCATGATTAAGTTTAATTTCAGAGCTGATTTCTGGCCATTTTGCATGGTTTTATTGACAGTGACAAAAATCACTTCCGTTCCTACATCATTAGTAATAACATTGTACTGACAAATACCGTGCTTTTAGTCATTGCATGGTTTTGTGTTCATTGTTTCCCCCAGGTGATAAACCTTTAGTGGAACAAGGCATTAAGATGAACAAGGAATTGAAGAAAACAGCAGAGTGGTCTAATCATTTTTTTTCATGACTGTATATAAATATATATATATATATATATATATGTGGTGGGCCATTGGGCCAGCAAAGCTCAAAACTTTCTCTGCTGGCCTAAACATTAGAAAAACACATTAATTCATATATATTTATAATAAATAAAATTGTAATAATATTTTACAATATTTTATTTTGCTATATAGTCCACCCAAAAGGAGGGACTTGAAAAAAACCCTTCCTCCTCACTCACAGGATATAACCTCTGTTACTCCCCACCAACAGCTAGAATCGAAGAAGCCTCTTGGATGAGAGGTGAAAAGTTTTCCAAAAAACTGAATGTCCAGTTGCCTAACTAAACTTATTAACCTTGACCATGACCTGGAGGACTCAGAACCTCCATCGACATGTAATACTATTGTTTTTACATTTAAAAAGTTGGATCCAATCATATTTCAGCTAGCTAGGGTTAGTGTCAGGTTGCATGAAATGTGGCAGAACCTTAAGAATGGAAAGTGAGGGCTCTGCCTGCTGTAAGTGAATGGACACATCCCGTTCAGTTTACAACGCTCAGACCAATCATCTCACGAGATTGCGACCTCAGGGTCTTCTAGCTGGCCCTACGTAAAAGGCAACACGTATGTGATTGGATAAGCTCTCCCGGGAGACTGACAACATCATTAAGTTTGATTTTCCCGCACTTAAAACAGAACTGGATGTATTTACTGAGCTGTAATGTCCCAATGATCACCTTGATTTTCTCCGGATCAAAAATTCGAGTGGGAGTATGGGGCAACTTTACACATTGGCATGTTTGGCTATAACGTGCAACTCTGCCAACCAATCAAATCAATAATAGCCTTAGCTAGTTACAGTAAACAGCAAGTCAAATGCATCTACGGACTATGTTTCCTCTTTGCTTGGTCTTAGTTTAAAAATGGAGGATTACATATCGAAACTGAAAGACTTCTCTAAACTGGACTTTCAATCGAAGCAGAAGATACTTATTAAAAGACGACCAACACCAGAGCTTAAAGGTTTGCTTCAGACTACAGGACAGTCGATCAGACAGACAGGGACACACTTTGTAAAGCTAAAGGCGGATCTCGTTGGACTAAAGTGAGGGACAGATGTAGATCAACTGGACAGCTTCTCAGCCTTTTTGACCGAGAAAGATTTAATTGAAACTGTTCCTGAGGCGTCAAAGTTCCTCCAGCTGATGCTCACTGAACCAGCGGTCATTCTCCGCTGTCATTGTCGGAATAAGACATAGAATATGACAGTCTTCTCTTGCACTGATCTCCATTGAGACAGAGAAAACTAAAGAAAATAAGGAGGACTTTAACAGATGAGTCATTGATGCTTTTGTTCTGAAGGAACGGCACATGGTCTTCATTTATAAGTAAAGGTAAGACGTTAATAACAATTTTTTTTTAATAACAAGTTTTTTCTATGTTACAGTTTGTGTATATAAACAATACTGATATTTTATAACAAAACACATGAAATGTTGCCAACTAAATGTTAAATAAATTGCTCTGTAGGGTTCATATATTTGTAAATATAACTGTGATGACGTCATCGCCTCACCAGGCATGAACCTCACTGCACGTCACTGGTCTTTACAGTTGAGGATTGAGAACAATCCATTACACTGTCAGGTCTCAGCTTGCCAAAGGGGGCAGTACAACGTATTTACTCTGCAGGGTGAGCAAAATTTGTAGATGCAACTGTTTAATTTTCTATTATTTTGAAAGTGTAAATAATGGAAAGAAAATCAGTATTTTTTAGATGCATTTTCTTAAAAGAAAAGAACGAAAAAAAATTAACAACTCACTGTCCGATCGAGGATATACAGGGATATTATAATATATAATATAATAATATAATACTGTATAATATAATATATGGTACAATATATATATTATTTTTATAATTGTAATATGACATGTTGTATTACATTTATATATCCTATTCTGTCTCCTCTCAGCTTGTTTAAGTTGTTAAGTTCTATTCTACAATAAAACAAAAATACACACTTAGTGGTCCTCACACTGTCTCACTTATTTTCATTTGCATGGTTAGTTCACCTAATTTATTTTAACAAGAAAATTAAATGTTTTGCTAACTATTTTTATGATAAGTATATTGTGCATCAGTTAACACATATGCCTCCAAAACCAGAGAGTCCTGAGTTTGATTCCAAATGCTTGAAACCTCCCCCCTGTTGGAGCTGGTAGACTCGAACCTGAAACCCTGTGGACCAAAGTCCTTTTCCTTTACCACCAAGCCACTGCTGTCCCATCTGGACTGTAATAATATCTTTATAGTAATAAAATATGCATTATTGACGTAACCAAACAAGTTTCAGTGTAGAACTTAAATAAAACTGTGATGTGCAATGGACATTGTTATCCACTAGGTGGCAACAATGTACAAATTGGTAAAATTGTCTGTGTGAAGATTAATAAATAAAATAAATGATCACCAAAAAATCATACATACAAAAGGAGCAAACTCTCAATTATTTCCAAAACTGTATTTGTAAAATGCAAAAAAATGCAAAAAAAAAAAGAAATATCATTCACAGTTTGTTTTACACAAAAGTCTCTACATAATTGTTTTGGTACAAAATAAATGCAAGGATATGTAATTCATAGTGTTAATACATTCACCATTGTTTTAAGTTTTTCTAATTGTTTAGTCTAATATAAATCATGTTATATTTTGATTAATACTAATTTGAAGAAGAAAAATTACGTTTTTTTTTTGTTGTTGTTTTTCTGCTGACAATGTTTTAAACCACTTTAATTCTAGTTGGTCTGTAAATATCTCCTTAAACACATACATTAAGTGGATGTTTACAAAGCTATAAATGGCATTCTCTAAGTTACCAGGCATGTGACCAGGTTTTTATCTCCACCTTATCTTTCAGCTGGATCCTTGGATACATTCTATTTATTCTGGATTATCTAATACCTCCCTGTCGTCCCTCACACCCACACCTTTGCCTTCCCGTTGATCTCAGCACCTTCTCTTCCTCCGCAGCAGCCGGTGACGAGGCCACGGTGCTGCGAGGCGGGAAGGTTCTTGTACACGGCACGACTGTAGGGGATAAAACACAGGCCCAGCTGGAGATGTCGGGCCAGGCGACAGTACGCAGCCAGTGCCAGGACCAGTAGAGGGGTCACCAAAAGGAAGCCCACTACCAGTAGAGCCACACAGCCACCATCGGTCAGCAGATCTGCACAGTAAGGCGTCGTCTCCTGTGGCCGAACCTGAGAGACAAGACAAAATTTGGATCAATGTGACTAAATGTGTGGCTTCAGTTTTCATTCATTCATTCATTCGTCATCGTATTCTCAACCGTTGCTGCGTTGCACGGGCAGTTGTCTCGATGACCGCCACCCAAATCACACTGCACCATATTGTTAGCCTTCCTGTGGGTGGTGAACCCACTGGAAGTTATGTGGCTCAGCATCAGAGCACCTTAGTGCCAACTTGTGGATTTAACCCTAAACCCTGCGGACCCAAGTCTGCCTTCTTAACCACTAGGCCACCACTGCGGCCAGCTTTAATGTAGAAAACAGACTCCTCATCACTGTGATATTGTGATCTACGCTAATGCTCTCAGCGAAATGTAATCTCTGTATTTGAGCGGAAGGGGAGCAGTGTGTGGGGACCATTCCCATGGTGCCATGCTCACTGGACCTCAGTGGTAACCTGGCAACTGGTGGATTCAAACATGGAACCCTTTGGACCCAAGTCCAGATCCTTCCTTAACCATTAGACCAGTGGTTCTCAACTGGTCTCACTCACTGGCAAGTCGCGACCCACTCTCATAGAAGTCAAACCAAGCAAATAAATTTTCTAAAAGAAAAACCTTCTTTTCAGTTATTGATTTTATTCAGCAGAGTGTACCTTTCAAAATAAGAGTTTTTCTAAAATAAAACACATGCGCAAGATTTTTGAGCATGTGTTTTATGCTCAAGAGCAACCCGCTTTTTGTTTGAGAACCACTGCACTAGACCACCACTGCCCCAAGCACTCTAACTGAATTATCTTTATTTATAGTGTTAACCATTTAAATACTGGCTGGAATGCCAGATAAGGATGAGAGATGATGTGTCGTATGTACGCCTGTAGTGATGAAGGTTGCCAGTTGGCAGATGTGTGTTGTGTGTTTCGTCTCTCGATGCATGAAAGCGCTGATCCTAGTCGGACAAAACAGAACTGCTTCATGTCTGCTTCATCAAGTTGTTGAGACAGCTGCGGGTATTAAGGTCCTTCACCGTCTGGTACCGTCAAACCTGCTGATTCTCATGCCGAGCACCAGGTCAGGTCACTTGTCTCTGAGTGTTAACGTTGATTGGACCGGCGGTGGAAGAGGTCGAGGGGGTGAGGATTTTAAGTGTGGGGGAGAAACAGGAGACATCAGCTTTCACTCATTCTTATTGCCCAGAGAGGAATGAAGTCAACTTGAAAGTGCATGTGGAAACTGCAGGGAGGAGAAAGGTCTCAGGAGCTGAGATAGATCTGGAGGGAGTATTGTTGTTGATAATATAAAACACATGTAACTAAGTTATCTATCTATTTTTTTTTCTGAAAAAACCCAGATAAACATGTTGAGTAATGTCAAATTAATGTGTTTTTGAAGCAAAATGATCTTTGTTGAATAGACTACCGGACTATGAACCAGGGTTATAATAGTTTTGGATTTTTCAGTGTAGTTTCGTAATTTACGTAATTAGTAAATTTAGTTTTACGTAAAAGCAACTCATTTAGTCTTAGTTAGTTTTAGTTTTGTCCAAAATGTTTAGTTTTAGTTTAGTTTTAATAAGTTTTAGTTTTAGTTAGTTTTTGCGAGGTTCGAACAAAGACGAAAACGAAGGGTAGTTCTTTTCTCTCTTCAGTTAGTTTCAGTTAGTTTTGTTAGGACACATTTTCGTTTTAGTTAGTTATAGTTTTTTTTTTTATTTAATGATCGTTTTAGTTAGTTTCAGTTATCGAAGAGTTTTTTTCAGTGATCGTTTTCGTTTTTACGTTAGTTTTCGTTAACGATGATAACCCTGCTATGAACCAAATATATATTGTCATTTTCATTTTGATGCATGGTTAAACTGGCAGCAGCTAACACTCACATGGGTATTCCAGTGTTTGGACTTGGTGAGGCCTCACATATGGCTTCAGTTGTGAGACAGTCTTTATGACAAAAGACCTTTAAGTCTACATCTCTCCTACGCTGCCGCATTGAACCTAGACAGTATATTTACAGTGTAAACCTATCTACATCATTATATCCCCAGATATTTCATTCTGCTTTTCTTCTCCACCCCCGTTTTCTCTAAATTGCTCCCCGTTTTCCTTTCCTTCTCCCAGGTCGGGGGGTAAATCCTCTCTAAGCTCCTGTCACATGAGGTCCAAATGTGAGGGAGCACGAGGACACAGTGGATCTTGGAGCTCTTCAGTCGGTAACACAGTGCCTTCATGCCGAATGCTTTGGACCGTAATGTATTTAACTTTACAATATTCTCATGTGACATAGGTAAACATTGGACGCGTCAATGCACTTTGAATGATCTGTTTGTTTTTGGGACTTGGGAAAGTTTTTGTCTTCTCAAGAATTAAGAGAATGTGGAACCTTTACCATCAGTGGTGCAGCCCACCCAACCTTCGACTGCTAGTCATCCTCAACTGTTTTACATTTTGGCTTAATGTTTGAGATTAGAGGTTAGTTATGGATGTAGAATCCAAAACAACTCTCTGAGGAACAGTGGGTGGCGCCGAATCCTTTTAATGCAATTTTGAGGCCAATTTCCACTGGAATCCAAACTTCCTGCTAGATCCTGGAAGTTTGGAATACACAGGACTCGTGTGAGTCGTACATGCGGACGGGGAAGTGAATCACAATCTATTTGTATTCCCATAGATCACAATAGTGACCAAAAATAATTGTTTCTTGTTTGTGAAACTTCCTACACCATGCAGCTGATCTCAAGAACATATTTAAAGCTCTGTCTACGTGATAAGATTATTAACCTTAGTTTTATTACTACAGTATTCACAATTTTTTTGCACAATTGTTGCCAAAAAGGGTGGCAGCGGTGATCTAGCACAGTGCTGCTCAACCTTTATTGCGCCACGAACCAGTTAAATCTCTCACACTATATTCCCGGACTGGTCGTTAAGTTGTGGCAGATAAAAACCCCTTAATAAAAATACATTTCCAGTGTTCTGAGATATTTTCCTACCTATAAAATCTTCCTACCCAAATTAACTTTGCATGGACACAACAAGGGTTTTCCAAGTGGACACAACCTATAATTTTCTGCTACCAGACTGGTACAAAAGGTTAGGATCTTGTATCAGACTTGTTGTCTTCACTGAGAAAATATTTCCTAATCAAATATAGTTGCATTATTGATGATGGAATCCTAGCCATTCTATTGGTCAGTTCTTTTGTCGATATAGGTATGGATCAAGTGGAAGTAATAGCCTGATGGGGCCAAAAGGAAAGATTATTTCTCTGTGGCCCGGCACCGATTCACCCACGTACCGGTACCGTCCCTGGCCCAGTGGTTGGGGACCACTGGGCTAGCAGTAAGGGAAACTGACTTGGTTCTGCAAGGCTTCAGGTTCGAATCTTCCAGCTGCAGATTCCCACTGAGGTGCTCTGATCATAGCACCATCCAAAACCACATTACTTCCATTGGGCTCACCCCCCATAGGAAGGCTCACGATATAGTAAAGTGTGATTTGGGTGGCGGTCATGGAGACAATGAAGATTTATGAAGGAATGTTGCCAATTGGCTGCGTTTAAAGACTAGTCCATAAATAAAATAAATTTTTTGATCACACAACATCCCCTTCCTTACCGTAGAGTGGCAGAGGAAACCAAACACCACCATGACGATGGCTGGTGTCAGGATGCTGCCAAACACCAACCCGGCCAGGCAGGCATTGATGGCAGCGATCACCAGATTCTGCGCCGTCACCAGTACAGAGCAGGCCCAGCAGTCCAGCGAGCCTCTGAGCTCCAGCGGAGATTCACCGGCGCCTTCCGCAGCCGTATACGGAGGAGGCACGACCACGCGGGAGGGTGTTTCTCTCTCGCCGCCCACCGCAGCAGTGGAGGCAACGGAGTTGGAGTGGTGTAGATGGTGGAGGTGGTTGGTGTAATGGTGGTGGTGGTGATGAGGCAATTGTTCCTCAGAAAGGTCCAATGCCTGATGGTGGGCCCCCTTCTCCAGAGTACCACTCATACTGAGCTGCCGGCAGAAAATGCAGGAAATTGTCAGTGAATAATGCAAGCGGGAAAATGTCATCAGAAATGAACTTAGAGATGGATTTACTGCCAAAAAAAAAAAAAAATTAAATATAAAAAAAAAATGAAATATGACCCAACACCGGGACACACATAACACCCCCCCCCCACCACCACCACCACCACCATCCCCCTCTCTCTATGTATTCTAACACTTTGACTGGTGACCTTGAGTTCAGAAAGATATTATCTGCCAGGAAGTGGACCCTGTGTGACGAAGTCTGTGAGGGGACGATTTGTATAAGAGACAGCCTCCACTCTGGGCAAACACAGCCACACTCCTTGATATTTTTCCCCTGCATTTATTTACACTATAATCTATTGATCCCTGTATTGGAGTTCCCTTCTTATTAGCTGGACTCCTCAGTCATGAACTTGGCCTGGTTCGACAGCCTGTGATGTTTTGACAGAAGTAATAAAACCCAACCCATAACACTTTAAAACCAACAATGGCAGCTATGTTAACTTCTGGCTAAACGCTCAGCGTCCCGGTCGCAGGCTCTGGTGTATTAGTGCTGCTGCTGTGCAGCTGCAGTGTGTGTCAGATCGCAGTGCTCCATGTTCACAGATTAGAGCCCTTGCATCTGAGCTGCCGGCAGAAAATGCAGGAAATTGTCAGTGAATAATGCAAGCGGGAAAATGTCATCAGAAATGAACTTAGAGATGGATTTACTGCCAAAAAAAAAAAAAAAATGAAATATGACCCAACACCGGGACACACATAACACCCCCCCCCCCCCCCCCCCCCCCCCCCCCCCCCCCCCCCCC
>JAFBJS010003892.1:30097-97719 GCA_016785265.1 Paraplagusia blochii
CCCCTCTCTCTATGTATTCTAACACTTTGACTGGTGACCTTGAGTTCAGAAAGATATTATCTGCCAGGAAGTGGACCCTGTGTGACGAAGTCTGTGAGGGGACGATTATCTGAGCTGACCAGCTTAGAGGACAGGGGCCTCACTGGCGCTGCCTGACATTCTAGGGTAAACATCTACAAAATCTTAACACGTCATATTGTAAATAATGTCCTTATACTAGATATGTTAAAAGTAAATACAAAAACAAATATTTAGATGAATATATGAGTCATCTGGAACCAACTTCCACTCTCAGTAAGAGAGACAGATTCTGTCTCCATGTTTAAAGTGAGACTTCTTTAGCATAGCCTGAACTAGATCAGACATGTCCTGATTAAAATAGTCTGAACATAAGCTGCTATAGGCTTAGACTGCTGGGGGGCATTTTTCATACTGTACCTAAAGTGAGCACATAGACTTTGTGGTCTTTATTTCTTCTACCCTGTCCTCAAATCACATTCACTACCCAATGTCTCCCCATGACATGTATCTAACTCAGGGGTTTTCAAAGTGTGGGGCGGGCCCCCCTGGGGGTTGCGGTGCGATGATGAGGGGGGCGCATGTGACCCTGGGGAACATGTTTTTTTTTCCACCGTACTACAATAAAGTATAATTGCACATCCTTGTAAGTTGAACTATATCTCTTTTTTGTTTCTTTATGTTAACAAGGATATGATGTTATGCAGAGGTGCAGCTCGAACTATTTTATAGACAAATGCTATTATTTATAGTTGCGGCGGAGAGTGGGTGGTGGGGTGGGGCGCGCGAATTGTTTTCTTCTTGCTAGGGGGGGGGCGTAACAGAAAAAGATTGGGGAGCACTGATCTAACTGATTCCACTCTTTTACAGTTTTGCTGCCACCGTGAATGGTAAGAGCCCAGGACGGAAGCGAGGACTCTGTCAACTGCCCCTTCTGAAGACTAAGACAGGCACAGTGATCCAGATGGACAATGGCACTTGAACATTTCATATATTTGAACCCTTTATTTTCTTTTTTTGTGTGTATGTATTTGTGTTTTTGCTTATTTTGGGTAACATCTACTGCACGTCCATCTGTCCAGGGAGTGGATCCCTCACTAAGGTTTCGATCTTTTTCTTTTTTCCCTGCTACAAGGGTTTTATCCGATAGTTTTTTCCCACCCTGGCTGACGGTCAAAGGACAGAAGATGTTACCAACCCTGTGAGACAAACTGTGTTTTGTAAATATAAATCTAATATAAATAACATTTGATTAATTGATGATAAATTATATCAAAGAAACGCAAAAGTAAGTATTGAATCAATGTGAAAAGAATGACAAACAATAAGTCATTGCTATTAAGTAGAGTTTTTTTTTTTTCCATGTTTGTTGAGCTCATCCTGTGCTGTGTGTGTCATCATTTTCAAATTGACAAGCAGGTCTGCAGCATGTGCAGTGCACAGCTGTGTCTGGTACAGGATATCCTCACCGCTCTGCTCTACAGTGCTCTACGAACAGTGATACATCACCAAACACTAACTAAGTTCCATTGGCAAAAAAAACAAAAAAAAAAAACAAACTACATTTATGGAAAAATTCCAGTCTGGTGATATGTAATTTATCATAAGGAGTGAGCTGTTTTCTAAGTTCAGAGCAGCAAGCAGGATTTTGTGTTACTAAAAAAAGTTGTGTTTTCCTTCTGACATTATTTATGATGCTGTCACGGTTGGACTGACGTTGTTTATCGCAGCCCAGTGTCCCCCATTGTTATCCCAAGTGTTAAAGTGGAAGGTCAGACAGGAAGCACTGGCAGGAAAGAGTGTCATGGTCCCTGTGTGCAATGAGTGAGTCACAGAAATACTTAAAACATAAATATATATATATAGTCGACCCACAGTTCTCGCTATTGTGTGTTTGTCTTATAAATAACTCCGTCAACGTTTGACATATGTAACTTCCACATCATTATATAGTGTGTTATAACATGATGGACTGTCGTCTCTTCAACGTTGTCATCATTGATTTAAGACCCCTATCATTATGGACACATTGGTCCTTTTCGTCCCATCAGTCCTGCCCACTTGTGGTTCACGAAGCTTCCCATTGTTCTGTCATTGTTTGGTTCTGTTGTCTAGAACAATGCAGCCGCAGCAGCAGTTATTAGTTCTGTGTCTCCGTCGTCTTTAAGGTCTGCTCTCAAAAAACGTACGTATTCAGACAGTTTATTTTCTTGCCTCGTTGCAGCTTAATTTCAGTGCACTTGTTGCACTGGTGTGTCTGATAGTTCCTCAGTCTAACAGTGTGATTGCAGAGTATTTCAGCTGTCCTCATACTCACATTGTGCTGTATGGCCCTGTGGACCTCTTGCTGTTCTTCCTCCAGATTCCTGCCTTTTTTGTTCCACTCTTCAAGAGCCCAACAGTTGTCCACGCAGTCAACCCGCGCGCACGTTGTCCCCTCACACTGTACAAAGCGCTGGTACTCTGTCCTTTCAGGCGTTTCAGCTCTGGACTTGGTGTTGCTTTCTCCTTCTTTGTTGTCCTGACGTTGAAGAGCTCTCCCTCTGTTTGGAGTCTTATCTTTTGAGGGCTGGTATGCTGGAATCCTGCAGCTCTGCTCTCCTGCTGCTTCTTCTTGCCACTATCCAGAGTTGTCAGTAGAACTGATAGGGTTCCACCTTTCTTATCCTACCCAACATGCAACACTAAGTTCTCACTCCTCTTGCGCTGAAGTTTGAAGCAAACAGAAAATATTTCTCCAGCTGCTCATTTCCACTCCACTTGCAGTCGGCGTGTTCTTTGTCTTAAATATGCCAGACCTCAGTCTCTCCACCTCTTTTAACACCACCCCCCCAATTCACCCCTACATCTCACTGTGCCCACATTGCTGTCTCTCCCTCCCCTTCGTGCACCCTCCATCATCCCACTTTCTCTCCTCCCACTGGGCTTATCAGACCCTCAGCTCCCCTCCTCCTGCTTTCTCCAAAAACTCCTCAGCAAATGTGTTCCAGAACTGCGACTCACACCCTGGATTACCCTGTCGTAGCTGAGACGGGGGAAGAGGGTGGTGGTGGTGGTGGTCCAACTTGCACACTAGGTGTTAGGCAAATTCTTTGACATACTGAGATTTAAGAGACCAGAAGTAAGGGGGAAGGGCAGCTGGGGGCAAGTTTGTGTGGGTTTAGAGAAGCAGAACAAAGTCCTGAAAACTTCGTCCAGTTGGCTTTGTCTTTGTTTTAGATGTTTTATTATTTATTGTTTAGACTGTGGAGCAGAGGTGAGTAAACTTTTTGACTCGCGGGCCACGAGCAGTCCAAAAAATGGACACAAGTTTGGCCCTTGAGTCCATTTTCGACACCATTTACTGGGGAGACACAGGCATTGCAAGCAAAAGACAGCAGTAAAATAATAATATAAAAAAATATTTATATTGGACAAGGTTGGCAGGCCGCATTAAGAAGCTCAACGGGCCTCATTTGGTCCCCGGGCCTTAGTTTGTTTGCTCATGACTGCTTTAGAGGCTTTTCCCTAAAAAATTGTGACTTCCAACCGAACTCTTGTTTGACATATGTCTAGAACCTTGCTTTGATACACCTGCCCCCTGACGTCATATGTCACACATCTTTAACAGATCAATTTTTAACAAACAAATATTTTGGAAAGAGACGTCCTTTTACTTGTCTTCTTTTGTCTTTTCTCAGTTGACTTTTTATTGTGTTTTTATTCAGTAGTATATATACCGTATATATATATATATACATATATATAAATATATATATTTACACACATACAGTACATATACAATAGAAACCCTTTGTCATATATGATCGTCCTCTTTTAATTGTAATAAAAGATAAAAAAGCAAAAACAGCAAATACTCAGAGAGTGATTTCTGGTTATTGCTGCATGATATCTAAAGATTTCTGCTTCTCCTTTCGGCTTGTCCCGTTTCCAGGGGTTGCCACAGCGAGTCAACAATTTCCATCTCACCCTGTCCTCTGTATCTTCTACCCTAACTCCAACCCTCTCCATGTCCTCTCTCACTGCATCTATCAATCTCCTCTTTGTCTCCTACCTGGTAGCTCCATCTCTAGGATCACTCTTCTACCAATGTATCCACTGTCCCTCCTCTGAACGTGTCCAAATCATCTCAATCTGGCTTCTCTAGCTTTTCCTCCAAACCTTCCTGACTGTGTTGTCCCTCTAATCATCCCGTCCATCCTTGTCTCTACTAAAGAGAAATTCAGCATCATTAACTCCTCCACCTCCAGCTCTTCCTCCTGTCTTCTGCCTATCTAAACTCCTGCCTTTTCTCCACCTCTGCTCGTTGTAACCTCACCATTCCACTGTCCACCCTTTGATTTACACACTTGTACGTGATGCTATTAAAAATATGCATAGTCAACATCTGGTCTGCGTGGTGTAATATAGATTCTTCCAACTTTCATAGTGGAACAAGTAGATCTTTTTGGTATTTATATTTGCCGTAAAAACTCTCCGTGTCCATCCACATGTTCAACGTTGGGCTCTCATGTAAAAGCTTTCTTCACAAAAAAGTCCTTTTTGCCGCCACTAGCAAAATACCAAGCAAATATTTATCTTTCTATGGCCATCCTTCAGGGACGAGTCCCTTCCTCCTCATAAGTCTTGATCCTCCTATGTCTTTATATGGCTGAGTTAAGGACCACAATGGCAATAAAGGCAACATTGTTAGAAACTGGTCTATGTTGCATTATACTAGTAGTGATAATTTGAGAAAATTGACTGGTAGAATGAGTCGTTCTTGGTTATGGTTAATGGCTGGGCTGTGCGCCATCTATTGGCTAACTCTGTTTCCAATGCATTTTAGTGATTGTGTTTGGTTCTCCTTAAATTATTACATTACTCCTACAGACAGACAGACAGACAGACAGACAGACAGACAGACAGACAGACAGACAGACAGATAGATAGATAGAACTATCTACTACTTAGATACCTATGTACAATCCATGCTCACACTCCCCCCTTTAACGTTCTCACGGTCCCTCTACTACGTCTGCCTTACAACAACAACACACAGGGTGCTCTGCACTATAGGGCCACTGCACATTTTGAAGAAAATCTAAGACTTTTATAGTCGTGAAAATACTGTAATCCTTTAGGAAATTAGGGCATTTTTATCAAAAATTTCTGATTTTCTGGAAACCAAACTTTGCTCTCTGCTCCTAAAGCATGCATGCTGAACTGAAGTCAAACAACGCTTCACTGCAACAAATTACAGTAAGGTTGTATTTGTCCACAGCTGTGTTAAAAGGCCTGGAGATGCAGATGAAGATGCTGAGCAGGACAACTTCGGTGTGGACTTTGTTTGACCTGTGGTAATTGCTGCACAATCAGCAGTGTCGGACATCATAATTGAGATAAGCTCAGGCCAGTGAAGAAGAAGGCCAGATCAGAAAAATAAAAACAGATTGACCGCTGACAATGTTAATCATTTCACAGATAAGAGACCAAAGCAGCAGCTCAAAAATGAAGTTTGTCTGATGCAGATTGTTTTCTTTCCTCCACTTTGAGCCTGAATGTTTATTTACATCCACTATCTTTGCTCTTGCAACTCAGCCTTTTTATGTGGTCCATGTGTAGAAACCTCAAGAGCGAGTGTGGACGTGTCCTTCATCAGATGATTTTTATCATTGCACAGATTCTGATCGGGTGTTGCTGTTATGTCACCGCTCACTGAGACAAGGTTCCTGCACAGACTTTCATCTCGGGACATGTTCTGTACGTCAATGTAAATAAACCCCAGAGATCTCACCTGATTACAACATGTCGCTGTTGATACTTTCCTGTGAAGTTCTCGTCCCCTCCTCAAGCACCTGACTTGCGGCAGGAAAGTCAGATAGACGGACGGACAGACGAGTGGACGGGTCTGGTCTTCCTGTGTGGTTTAAAGCAGGATTTCCTCTGGTTTTCATGTCCCCTCTGCTGTCCTTGTGGCCCCTGTCTTGAACTTGAGGTCAGTCTGCACCATGACAACAGTTAATGATGTTGGAGAGAAGAATCTTAAAAGTATATATGAAAATATATGAAATATATGAAAAAAGTAACACTGTCTGTTTAAGTCCTAAATTTTATAAATACCCATTTCATACTTAGAATTTAGAGAAAGACATTAGTCTTAGTCTGGAGACAATCATTGACTTTAGTCTGCAGAATGCACTAAATTAGCTCATGGTTCAGCTTTTGACTGTGGTCCACGCCCCCTACTGACTATTGTCAGGACTCCAATGGAGGCCTTTAGACCAGGCTCTTCTACTGACAGTTTAAATGAAAGACTTTGCCTTATTCACATTTTTAGACACTCTTGGACTCTATCTCATAGTATGAATAATGCTATTGTGGAGGAAATTACCTTTTTGCCTTCTTGGCCCCAGCAACCAAATATTTTTTTGGTTTCTCTAAGGCAGGGGTTCAGATGTCACAGCACGTTGTAATATTATATAGATTACATTAATGTACATGTTTGGTGTTTTTTTTTTTTTTCAAACGTAGGCCCTTAGTGACGTCATAGTTTTGTAACTTCAAAATAATACGCCTCATAATAACATCAGTATGACAGCAGGACTTGAGAATCCACACATATACATTATATCACCCTTAAAATTGGCTCATCAAGCAACACTCAATTTCCAGAGCATTTAAAATCAATTATTCTAAGTATTCTTTTTATGCCCAGCGTAGTGACATTTTAAAAAATCCTATGAACCGGCACATTTGCCCATGGGTAGTATATATATATTCTTTAGTTTACCATGACAAAAACCTTTTAAAAATACAAATAAAATGTCTGCAGTCACCAATGTGGATCCATAACGTGCCTGATTTTTGAAAAATAAAATCCATTCTTCTTTCTTTCTTTGCGTTTCAGATCCATCAGCAATTTTCAATGGACATGGAGGCTAATGCTGAAAGACGCGTCTGTCCTGTCTTAATTATGCCATGCATTTTTAGAATCGTTCAACAGAGCCGGTGGACATTGGTATGTGTATGTGTATGTAGTAGGGCCAGCTAGAAGGCCCTGAGATCGCAATTATGGAAGATGATTGATCTGTGCGCTGTAAACTGTATGGGCTGTGTCTATTCACTTATGGAGGGCAGGGCCTTCACTTTTCATTCTGAAGGCTCTGGCACTAGCTAGCTGGCTGAAATATGATTGGATAAAAGGTTTTTATCCAACTTAAAATGTAACTCTTTTTATATTATTGAAAAATAAAAATAATCTTATTTTACATAAAAAATATTTATGAATAAACATGTTTTTTCTGAGTATATTAAGGCCAACAGAGAAGGCTTTAGAATAGAATAGAAAGTCCTTTATTTGTCCCACATGGGGAAATTTACATTGTTGCAGCGGCAAGTTAGAAAAGGTAAAGATAAATAGATAAACATGCATTACAAAAAATTAGTGTAAAAAATGTATTAAAAATTACTAAAATAGACTGTATCCTGTACATTAAATACTGTAGGCAAAAATATACACAGATGGACATTATAGATGGATGTTGCACATAGATGGGATATTGCACTTGAGTCTGGTTATTTGTGATTTATTGTGAGCAGTGTTTGTTGTACAGTCTAACAGCTGCAGGGACGAACGACCTGCGATAACGCTCCTTCAGAGCGTGTTTCAGTCTGTTACTGAAGGAGCTGCCCAGTGCTGTGATGGTGTTCTGCAGGGGGTGGGAGGGATTGTCCATCAGAGATGATAGTTTGGTAACCATTCTCCTTTCTCCCACCACCTCCACTGGGTCAAGAGGACATCCAAGGACAGAACTGGCTTTTTTAATCAGTCTGTCCAGCTTCTTCCTGTCTGCAGCTGTGATACTGCTGCCCCAGCAGACCACTCCATAAAAAATGGCCGATGCCACCACAGAGTCATAGAAGGTCTTGAGGAGTTCTCCCTTCACTCCAAAAGACCTTAGTCTCCTTAGCAGGTAGAATCTGCTCTGACCCTTCCTGTAGAGCGCAGCAGCCTGGTCAGACCAGTCCAGTTTGTTGTTAATGTGAACACCCAGGTATTTGTAAGATGACACCATCTCAATGTCCATGCTGTGGATGTTCACCGGTGTGTTCACCGGTGTTGGAGGAGAGTGATTTTTCCTGCGAAAATCCACCACCAGTTCCTTAGTTTTCCCCACGTTGATCTGGAGGTGGTTCTGCAGGGACCAGTCCACAAAGTCCTGGACAAGTTCTCTGTACTCTCTGTACTCTCTGTACTCTGTGGCTGGCCCTGACGACCAGCCACTTATATACAGTGTCTATATAATGGTGGGCCAGAGGTAAGAACACACATTCACAGTCACTTTGTGTATTTGTCGAGGGGGAAATTGTATTTTAATAGGGCTTAAAGTCATTTTTCCTCGTGAAGCAAACTATTCTATACCATGGACACATGTTTTCCCAATTTCCCAAACTAAACAGAAGGAAAACTCCAAGATAACACCCTGTGTTTGTATTTGAAAGTTAACCTGGTTGACGCACTGAATAACTTATGATCAGTCATGTGACTTTACCCTGTTATTTCCTGCTCTGCTATCTGTGCAGTTCTGGTGCCGGACAATCTCCTTCCTCAGTTCAACTTGGATGTTTTCATCTGAATGGAAACTCTTTTTGTCTGCGCCTCATTTTCTCACACACACCTATCTAACAATAGCAAGAACTGGACTCACAATGCAGCTGAAATGAGTGCCAGAGACATGTCAAATCAGAGGGACATGGACTTATTTATGTTACTTCAGAAGCTCGAATGGAGTCAAAAACCTTGTATTTTTAAATCTTTAAAGACAGTCTATGTCCTGTACGGCCACTTGCAATTTTTCAACTGGTCTTAAAATTTTAATCAGGGTACGTTGTTATAAACATATCTGTTTATACAGATAAATGTTATAGGGTGTACTATAGAGTGTACATTGTTATAAATAGTTCTCAAAACCCTAGTTCACAGACACCTGGTTTCATTTTCTTTTTTTTGTTATTTCTATTCATCTGCAGCGTTGTATTACACAGAATCTGTGGCAAACTGACTTTTAATAAAATATCTTTTTTGTTTCAAACAATGATAGCTGATGCATCCTGAAATGACAATGGGGGTTGAGGCCCTGAGCTTATTTGAGTTTAGGTCACCTGATCTACACCCATGAAAACTGAATGCTAATCATCATGCATTTAACCCAACATCAGAGTGAGCAGTAGGCAGCTAATGAGCGCCCAGGGAGCAGTGGGTGGGGACGATACCATCAGGACACCTCAGCAGTAACCTGGCGGTAGGGGGGATTCGTACCGGGGCCCTTGTGGACCCAAGTCAGCTCCCTTAACCACTAGGCCACCACTGCCTCAAAAAGTAGCTGGAAGGTTCTACTGAAATTTTTGAGCTCAGAGTCCAGAGTGCTAACCATTACACCACAGAACCTTCAACTGGGTCAAGGGGGTTGCAGTCTCCACAACAGTCACCCAAATCACATTGCACCTGTGGGTGGGTGAGCCCACTGGAAGGCTGCTAATACAACACTGGAGAAAAAAAAAACAAGACCTACCGGTAATCAAATGTAGATTATAAAAATATGCAGAATAATTAGGATTGATTAAAAAAAGCAACTTGTGGTTTTTAATGTTCATAGTCTGATGTCAGGCAGATGGATGGAGATGTTCATTCTTGGAGTTTGGCTAATTATTTCTCATGAAAATTTATTAGTGGGATGTTTATTTTCCCTCATGGTGACATTTTATTAGATGTTCTAATCATTAGGTGAGACTATGAGAATGTCAATGTCTCTGTCATTGGTGTGGAACTCCAGGATTCACCTCCTCAGATAGGGGCACATGTGGAAATGCTGCCCTCTACCTGTGAAATGGATAAGCAGAAGAAGATGGATGGTGAACTAAATACAAACCAACAAAAAAGTAGACAAATAATAAACACTGGAGTAGTTTGTGCAGGAAATTACCGGTGAAAAATGAGAAACTGATGCGATAAGACATTTTACACAATGTGACGTCAATAAAAGGAGACATTTCTGATTCTGGATTTATCAAAAAGCGTTTAATAGTCATAGTAATGTCACACAATTTCACAAGTGTTTAAGACATGTCTGGCTCAGTTTGGTGTACGTGTGTGTGTGTGTGTGTGTGTGTGTGTGTGTGCATCTGCATGTGTGTCTGTGAATTCTCTAAACAGTGCAGTTATAAATAAATGACCACAAAGAGAAGGAAAAGGTTAAGGTGATATTGCAACAGGAAAAAATAGAATTCTTATTTCAAGAAGTCAAAAGAAAGTATTCCAGGAGAACATTTAGCACCATCTATCCTGTTATCAAATTTAACAGATATTATAAAATCATTAAAATCTCATTTAAAAAGTCCCCTACAATATATAAAAAAAAAGAAATTCAAAACACTTTGCAAAAAAGCTGTCATTTTTTTCCCCAATGATGAGCATACAAACACAGCATTCCATCTTCTCTACGTGAGCAGTGTCCCTATCATCTACAGGAAAGGTGGTGTTTCATTAGATAAAGATGTCGTTAAATATATCAGGAGAGGAGAGATAGAAAAAAACAAAAAAAACAGTGGAGCAGTGGGAGGCGAGCACCAGACGAACAGCAGCCTCCGAATCCTGCCGACACGAGAATCTCACATCTTTGTTCTGACAGAGCAACGGCTCACCTCACAAACGAATGGAGAAAAGAAGATTCAACCCCGTTAAAAAAAAAAAAAAGAAGAGAACATTTATATCCAATAAATAGAGAAAATATTAAATTAAATGTACAATGCGGAAAAAAAGAGAAAAAATATCCATACAGGAAAAAAACAACCACCTGAATAAAAACAACACAAAAAAAAACACCATGATTCATCTTTCTTCAGAAACTGAGGATCGAAGACCTGATGATGTGTGACAACTGAACATTATTCTCCAGAGTAAAAATCGAGGAATTGATCAAAAATAAACACCACAAAATGTACAACAAAGAAGTCTCCCCAAAACAACCAAAGTCGTTAGAACCCGTATGTTTTGAAGCATTCCAAACAATTTGTTTTTAAATTCTTAATGCTTTAGAAAAATGTTCATATCTCTATTATTAGTATTTTTTGTAATTTTGTCTCTTCTCTAAATACAAGGCCAATGTGGTATATATCTAGGCTGATCTAGTTTAGAAAAAAAATATAAATTACTTAAAAAAAAAACAAAAAAACAAACAGCACCACCCACAAAAAATTGCAAACAGCTTGTACAAATTTCAGTATTCAAGACAACAATGACATCGGAAAGTTCTTTCTTGTACTGACAGATACACGCCATTGAAAGGATCGCCCAGCCTCCGCCCTTTGTTCAACGGCAGCACCAACCGCCCCCCGGGTTCTCAACTTCACAGTTGCCAGGGTTTGTGTTTGAAAGCACCATCTGAGAGTAAACTGTTATTTATTTTTTTTTCCTTTCTTTCTTTCGTTCTTTACTGGAGGCTGGGTTTTTCTTTATGTAAACAGTAATGATGAGTAAACGTATTCAACCAGCTGTTCAGCAAGTATTCGCAGTAGTAGCAAAGATGATCTTTTAAATAATCCACTGACAGGTTTGAAAACCTCAGTGGAAATGTTTCTTTTTTTTTTGTCCTGTTGAGCAGGAATTTTGGTTATGGCTGAGAGAATGCAGGACGAGAGCGCCATCATCTGGAGGAAGAGGGTGACTGGCGGGAGGAAAAAAAAAAAAAAAATGAATAAATGATTTGATAGACATCACATTATAAACGGAACAGAGAGTTTACCAAAATTGTCCTCTCACCAGACTGAAGGAGTCGTAGACGTTCATCAGCTCCTCCATGCGGTACTGCTCCAGCACCACCACGTTGTTCAGACTGGGACTACGCTGACGTGCACAGTCCTCACAGTGGACCACGTACGTCTTCCTGCTGCTGCTCTCGCTCGTCACGAACAACAAATCAAACACCTCCAACTGTGGGAGATAGGTGTGGTGATCAGTGGTGAGCCCGACTAAATTTCCCTGAATCTTCTGACAATATTTACCTTAACATAAAATGTGATTTTTTTTAATCAAAATAAAAATTTAAGAAACTCAACCCCTCTTTTGAAGGACAAAGTACTTGATGGATCATTTATTACTCACATCACACTCATTGCAGTAGTAGGCCGGCTCGTCCTTGACTCGACTTTGATAAGAAATCTTTTTGCCATCTGCAACCAGTTGGTCTCTCAGGATCTGGATGTGCTTCATGGACTGCAGCAGACAGTGTCTGGCAACGAGGTAAAAGACAACAGGAAATTTTAGTAAACCTTGCGTGTTGTCTCTCCATCTTCAGGGGTTGCCTCAGCGGGTCAACAATTTGTCTGTCTCTGTATCTTCAACTCCAACTACCTCCATGTCCTCCCTCACTGAATCCACAAATCTTTGGCCTTCCTTTTCATTTCCTACCTGGTAGCTCCATCTCTAGGATCATCCTTCTACCGATGTATCCACTGTCCCTCCTCTGAACATGTCCTCAAGCTGTCTTTTCTATCTTTTTTCTCCAAACCTTGCCGTCTGTGTTGTCCCTCTCATCACCTCGTTCCTGATCCTGTCCATCCTTGTCTCTCCTAAAGAGAATCTCAGCATCTTAAACTCCTCCACCTCCAGCTCTGCCTCCTGTCTCCTGCCTAGTCTTAGTGTCTCCAACCCAGGCAGGGGCAAACTTTTTGACTTGCGGGCAAAAATTGGTCCTAAAACTGGACCCAGCGACTGAGTCCAGAGCAGAAAGATGAATTGCTGATTGATTGAATTAAGATGAATAAAACCTCATTTTCTAATACCCCTTATGACATCAACTACTGGGGAATTGCATTATCGCAGGGAAAAGTCAAAAGTATAAAGATAATATTAATAAATAATTAAATTTGGACGTGGTTGGCGGGCCGCATTAAAAGGTTCAACGGGCCGCATCAGGCACCCAGGCCTTAGTTTGCCCATACCTGCTCTAACCCATACATCATGGCTGGTCTCACAACTGTCCTGTAAACCACTTCAGTTGTTCCATCCTGCCTGTCCTCTATTCTTCTCCTCTCTTCCACAGTCTCCACTGCTCTGAACAGTTGATCCCCAGTATCTGAACTCCTCCACCTTTTCCACCTCTGCTCCTTGTAACCTCACCATTCCATGGTTCTCCCTTTCATCTACATATAATTTGTCTTTCTACGACTGACCTTCATCCCTCTTCTCTCTAGTGCAAACCTCCACCTCTCTAGGTTCTCTTCTATTCCTGTGTTGTCTCTCTATATTTTAAATTAATAAACCAATGGGAATAGCAACTCACTTTAACATCTTGTAGGTGTCTGGGTCAGTGATTTTCAATGTGCGGGCCACATTCCAGGACACATGAATCATGGGCACTATGGACTTCACCTTCTTCACTTCATTCCACTCAAACCTCTCCAGGGCCAGCTGGTACTGGTAAGCTGCAGGAGAATATATATATAAGTAAGTATTAGTATTAGTATAGTAAAACAAAAATCACTATTCTGCCACTAGAGGGTGCAACCTCACCATGCAGGGGCCCCACATTCCAGGCAATGTTGTTGCACCAGCCCACAGCCTGGACCCAGTGGACGGTTCCAGCATTGATCCACACCAGGTCCCCTGGACGCTGAATGAAGCGATACACTGGGATGTTGGCCTTGTACAAGTCCTCCAGCACAGGCCACCAGGAGCCAGTCAGGTAGTCAACGCCATGTCTGGAATAACGCCAGCGAAGATTGTTATGGGTCGAATCATAAACTGATACATGGAATCAAACGTTTGACCACCATATACTCACTTTTCACAGAAGTCACTGATGGCCTGCCAGTAGTTTTCGTGGACTGAGAACCACTCACAGTCTCCAGGACCAATGTTGATGTTCACTGAGCAGAAGTTATTATTCTCCTGATGACCTGTTCAACACATCAACACACAGTCCTGTCAGCTACAGCTTTGACCGGCGATCTGATCTACAGCAACATATATATACATATATATATATATATATATATATATATACATACATATATACACATATATATATATATATATATATATATATGTATACATACACATATAAAAGTAAATAAAAAAAACTAGAGGTGTATTTGAAGATGCGTATCACTGGGCTTAAGTGAGTTTCATATAGGAGAATCATATATATGTTTGTACTACATACATATCTATATATACATACATATGTAAATATTATATATATTATATATAATAAAAAATAGTTATATATAATAATAATATATATATTAAGACAATATATAATATATATATACATACATATGTAAATATTATATATATGTATATATACAGTATATATATGTTAACATACATAACATAACGCTCAGATTCAGGAACGATTCATAAAAAATATTAAACAATTAATCCAGTTTGATCAGATTCGGTTCAATTCGATTCAAACCAATCCAAAATGATTAATTTGCACACCCCTAATATATATTGTATATTAGGGGTGTGACAATTCACTCACATAACGATCCGATTCATATCTCGAGTCACAGGCTACGATCCGATTCAGGAACGATTAAAAAAAAATTAAACGATCGATCCAGTTCGATCCGATTCGGTTCAGTTCGATCCAAACCAACCCAAAATGATCAATTTGCACACTCCTAATACACAAAAAAAGTGCTTTCAAGACATGAAAATGTGGACCCCCTTGACTTTGATGCTCTAGAGGAAGAGTCACAAAATCATGGCCCGTAGACCATGTGTGGCCCGTGAAACAATATTTTGTGGCCCCACCTTGATGTGAAAGTTGAATTCATCGCAATATTTTATAGATTTGTTCTCCACATTTTATGGTAAATGCTATAGTTCCCCAAACCCTGAACCACAGTCTCGACAGTGTTGTATTGCACAGAATATATAGGAAACCAGTTTTTTAATTCAATTTTTCTTTTGTATTGAACCCTGAAACCTGACGCGGGCTTTCGGAGAAATTAGCATGTTGTTTGGAGTCCCTCAACTTTGAGTTTGAGACCCGATGTGATTTTAGATGTGGGTCTGTGTACCTGGTGTGCGGCTCCCTGGAACCTTCATGTAGAGTTGGACAGTGTTCATCCCAAGGATTGTATGTCCAACGTGGCTCAGCATATTTCCATTGGATGAAACTCTCATAAAAGCCGGAAGTTTCTGCAGTTCCTGAAGTTGGGGTTTCCATCTGTACACACATGGAGAGACACACAGGTTAGACTCATCATCATCATGCAATACCATCATCATCATCATCATCATCATCATCATCCCTGTCCTAAGATGCTTACCTTTTGGGATCTGACAGGTCAATATTGGTACCAAATTTTATAATCTTCCCCAAGGGTTTTTGTTCACCACTGAGAAGAAAACACAAACTGTGATTTCAACTGCAGATACATCATTTTTTTTAATATCCCTTTATATTTAAAACGTCTTTTTACCTGTTAGCGTCTTTACAGCCTTCCTTCTGTGGAGTGTCAGAAATATTAGATGGCTTCTTTTCCTTGTCATCTTCATCCTCCTCTTCCTCATCACTGCCTTTCTCCTCCTGCAGACAAGTTGTCAAATTATAATTGATATGAGACATGGGCACAGAATGTGTTGGTTGAAAACCAAACACAGCTGAGAGGGTGTCCATTACCTGGAGACTCTCTTGGAAGCTGGAGGCCTGGTACTGAGCGTACTTGGCGATGGTCGTGTGAGAACGACTGCTCTCGCAGGGCCACGTTTGCCCTTTACCGCTGGGGTCCCAGTTTTCATCCGCCGGCTGCTGCACCTGGGTCCTGACCTCCACTGCCTGGTCTGCATTAGCCTCCACCAGGGACTTGGTGGAAAACAGACCCAGGTCTGCTCAGAGTGACAGGGAGCATCGGTGAGGAATGTGTGTCAGAATGCAAACAACATGCTTTTCACTTAATCTGTTCAAAAGCGCAGTGTGTGACCACTGATATGTTGTCATCTTACTTAGTCTTAATGAACCAGCGAGGCCTCTGATGACAGTGACAGGATTCTTGGGGTCTGTACAGAACTGCAGCAGCACAGGGGAGAAGGCGTCTCTCTTGCTCTCCAGCTACAGAAAAAAAAAAAACATGCTTTATCGTACTGGTAATTACTAATATTCCCGTTGGTAAACCTTAACAGAATCAGCACAAATAGGCGAGGAAATGTGTACATTGACATACATAGATACTGGGTGTAGGAGGGTTGAGTTTCTCTCGAGGTAAAGGTTCCTCTGAGGTCATGATGGGCTTCACGGAAAAAGCAGGAAGCAGGTAGGATTCTTTGAACTTCTCTTTAATCCTTGTACCCCTTGAAAGGAGAGAACAGAAGACAGAGGTGAACACAAGGTGCAAAACACACTTCTAATATTTTTTTTTGGTATGTCATTCTAAACCAGGTCCAGGCCCATCAAACATATGGCCCGTGGGTTATAAAGGGCCCGCTAGATACTTAAACCTGGGTCATTGGAAGCATTTTGAAAGTGACAAGAAATGACACTATGCTAATGTGAATTAACTGCTAATGTTTTGTCAAATATATTTTATTATGAATTAATATGAGCTATGAATTGTTTCTGATATATATATACATATATACCTATATATATATAAATAAATATATATATATACACATATATATATATATATATATATACACATACATATATATATATAGATACATATATATATAGAGGCACAACAAAATTTGGCCTCTGCATTTAACCCATCACCAAAGTGACTATGGTATCGTGGTAAAGTGAACAGTGGGCAGCTATTGAGCTGTGAGTGGGGACAATACCATGCTCAGTGCACCTCAGCAGTAACTTAGCGGTAGGGAGATTTGAACCGGGGACCTTGCGGACTCAAGTCTACTTCCTTAACCACTAGGCCACCGCTGCCGCCACTGCCGAAGGTACTGGTTCAACCCATTTGATGTACCAAAATGTCTTTAATAGCGCTGTCCAGAACAATGAAAGTTAAGAAAACTTACTTGCAAGACCGGATGATTTCACTGGCCGTGTTCTTGATGCTGATTTCTTCCAATGGAATCCTCTTTTCTTCAACCTCTGAAGCAATAAACGTCTCTCTGTCCCCGCTCTCCACTTTGATCAGGCGGATCTTTAATTCTTTGGGTGGCCCGTCTGACAACGCCTTCAGCTTCATGTAGTCTGCGGAGACTAGTGAAGAACCAGATCCTTTCTTGTCTTCAGAAAACCTTTCATCGGAACTTTGTGAGACCCATTCTGCGCGTTCTTCGCCGGCGTAGCTGCTACTGGAGGCTTCTTTGCGTTTTCTTTTGTCCGTATCATAGTGACTCCGGTTCTTCTCCCTTCTCTCTGTTGATCCCTCTTTACTCTGAAGGTTAAGGTCCCCGAGGATTATACGATCTTTCTTTTCCTTGTGGCTCTTGCCGTCCCTGTGACGTTTGTGGCTGGAGCTGGAATGGTTGGTCGAAGAGGACGGCGATGACGAAGACGAGGGTGAGGAAAATGCAGCCTCTTCTCTCTTTTCTTTGTGCTTCTTCTTTTCTTTTCTGTCTTCATGCTTCCTGCTGCTGCTGTGGCTGTGACCATGCTTCCTCTTTTTCTCCTTACTCCTGTCTTTGTCCCGGTGCCTGTCTTTGTCTCTGTGTTCCTTCACCTTCTCAGACTTGTGACTATCAAGTTTACTGAGTGAGTTCTGGTTGGACAGCGACTGCTGACTGAGCAGCATCTCACAACTCTTGCCCAGTTCTGCTAGAGAGGACTCTGAGATGGTGGACAGATGTTGCTCCTCCTTGACAACTTTAAAAGGTTTGGTGGGAGGTTGACTTTCCTTTTTGATGGACTCCATGATTCGCTCTGTTTTCTCTCCACCTTCTATCCAAATCTCAGTGTTTTCCATTTTCGGTTTCTTGTCTTCCAGTTGAGACCCAGAAGACTTTAGTGCTTGAAGAGCCGGACTGAAGGGAGGATTGGTGGAGTCCGAAGTAGGAGACCCACTTTGCTGTTGGCGGCAAATATCAGGTCCTAACGACAAAGAGGAAGAATATTTGACTCCAACCAGGGCAGATGGAGGGGGTCTCCCAAAGGGCCCACCTCTGTATGCATACTTCTGACTTTCCAGAACTGTCGCCAGGGACTTAAACATGCTGTTTACTCCTGTCTGGTGTAGGTGGGGTCTTTGAGGTGGTGGGGAACAAGATGGGGTCTCCGAATCCTCCTCTTCGTCGTCCTCGTCAGCCTCGCTTTTGGTCCGTTCAGGGATACCGTACAGTTTGGCAAGGTCACTGTGGCGGTAGCTGGTGTTACTCTCTCCTGTTCTAATTTCCACTGACTGTTTGGCAGCAAGAGACGATGACTTGAGGTACTCGTCGTCCTCCTCGTTTAAAGAGGACGTCCGACTGCAAGGGGATGCTAGGGAGCCCTGGCGGCTGAGCACAGGAGGACTGGCGTGAGTATTGGATCCAAAGTCGTCTTGGTTGGGCTGGTTCTTCGTTGCAGGAACAAGGTCTGGTGCACACAAGTAGCTTTGGACGGGTGGAACCCTCGCGGGGAAGTTGTCGAGACAACCTGCCGATCCACTCTTCTCCCTGTTGAACATCTCCTCCTCTTTCTTGATGGACTCGTCCAGCATTGCCATGATATTTGCCAGGCCATCGGGGAGCAGAGTGGAGAGCTCTGAAGACTCTTCCTCAAACTGAGCGCTGTCTGAATCGCTGCCATCTTTTTCCAAACCACTCCCCATTGCACGTTTGCTAAGAATTCCTGCTGAAGACATGCTTGACAAAGGGGGTCTTTGAGGGTTTTCCCTGGGGAAGGCCTGATACAGTTTAGGGGGTTCTCTAAGTGCCATAGGTGGGAGAGAGTGCTGGCCGCTCTCCCTCTCCTTGGATGTGTCTTTGGATTGGTTGGGTGCAGCTTGCATTGCCGGAGGCTTGTTAGGATACGCCGCCTGGTTCATCCCTGAGGTATTGTGTGTTGATGGGGGACTGAATGTCATTCCGCCATTGTTGTTCCACATCTCCCGCTGCCTCTGCTTTTCCCTAGCGTATTCAGTCTGAGGAGTGAGAGGTGGCGGTCGTAGTCTTTCTGCAGGTGCAGGGCTCGAGGTGGCCTGGCTGGGCGGACAGGGCAGTAGTCCGCCGCGACTCAGCCAGGGGTAAATGGGTGCTGCATGGGAACTTGGGGGAGATGAAGAAGGAGTGGCAGAAGAAAGGCGGGGAGGTGGCGGAGTGGAGGAGTTGCTAGAGAGCAGTCTCTCCAAATTTTCAATAGCGGTCTGCTCCTTGCACTTTGCACTGCGTGCTTCCTCCTCCATTCGCTTTTTCTCCTTTTCAAGTTCTCTTTGTTTTTTCCTTTCCTCCTCCTGTCTCTCCTGCTCTTTCTTCTTTCTCTCTTGCTCCTGTGCCTCTCGCCTCTCCTGTTCTCTCCTCTTGCTTTCCTGCTCCTTCTCCCACTCTCTCTTTTTCCTCTCCCTTTCCTGTCTCTCCAGCTCTCTCTTCTTCCTCTCCTCCTCCTGCCGTTGCAACTCCCATTTTCTCCTCTCTTCTTCGTGCCTCCTCTGGCGCTCACTTTCCTGCCTCTCCCATTCTCTTTTTCTCTTCTCCTCCTCTTGTCTCTCCAGTTCTATCCTTTTCTTTTTCTCCTCTTCCTTCTCCAGCTCTTTTCTCTTCCGGTCATCTTCCTGCTTCTGTTGAAGTTCCCATTCCTTCTTGCGCCTCAACTCTTCTCTGGCCTTCAGCTCTTTCTCTTCTCTGTCCCTCTTCCTCTTCTCTTCTGCTTGCATGTGACCCTCTAATTCAGCGTCAAGTTTGTCCAGAGCCTCTTCAATAGATTGCGGGACTGAAGTTACAGCTGGTGGATGAATCTTGGACTGGGAAAAGGCCCTAGCTGAGGCAGGGTCTGAACTATGATGATTCATTCTGGTCGAAAAGTTGGGACTGGAAGGCGGCTGGTTGACAGTGGAATGACGAGCAGGACAATACGTAGGAGGAGAGTGAGGGAGTGGATTCAAACTCCTGCTTGTTATTACACTCTCTCCTGTCCTCTGGGGCCCTGAGGAGAACAAAGATGATGACGAGTAGTGAGGGGTTTGTTTCACACCAGATTTAGAATAGATGGGCGTGTCCCCCTTTAGTGGCTGGGACCTAATGTGTCCCTGTTGTTGTGATTTGTGCAGGCCTTGCTGCCCCGCCTGGTTGGTGGGTAGAGCCTTCTCTCTTTCCTGATGATGTGTTTGCAGCAGAACATCCAGTGAAGGTTTGGAGTTGATGGCAGCACCGGTGGAATTGTGAGACGCCGAGCCTTGTCCTCTTGGCCATTTGTTAGTGCTATTCACAGACTGGTCAGCAGAGGGAGATATCACTGCGCTGTCACCGCTAGAGCTGATGCAGTTGCTGTAGCCACTAAAAGAGCTTGAGATGGGGACATTTGGGGTAATTACAGGGGCTCGGGTGGAGTTGGTCGGTGGCTGAGGTGGACTGGCGTGATGGTGCAGCTGGCGAGGAACCTGACTATCCATGACCTGATTGTGACTCTGCTGGTGCTGAGGTAGCAGTCCTGGAGGTCTGTAGATGAGGGGATCCTGCGGGGATAAAATATACAAGTTGAGTAGCACAAATAATTAAATGAAATTAAATAAAAAATATTTCACTCTGTGCAGAGGCAGTTAGTGGTATTATGTTTAGGACTTACCAGGGAATGACTGCTGGTCCTGTTCTGGTATCTCCAGGTGTCATGTGGCCCACGTTGCTGTTGCTGAGACACTGAGTTGCTGCTGGCAAGACGAGGATGGGGAGGAAGAGGAGGACCACCCTGGTGTCCCAGTCCTGGATGAGGCTGGAAGTGGCTGTAAGGCACACCGCTGCTGCTGCCACTCGTGCTGGTTGCAGGGGGGTTTGCTGGTGACGATTGGACATGTGGCTCTCTGGCCCCCCTGGATGGAGTTGGTGCTGAGTAAGAGCTAGCCTGGCTGCCACCTTTGCCCCCTATGTGAAGGCTTCTCTGGTTGTTAGAACCATGAGGTTCCACTGACTGGTAGGAAGGTGCCAGCCCTAGTTTGGAGCCGGGGCTGGGGTAGGAGGAGTTGGGGGAGCGATGGTTCGCAGCCTGAGTGTGATACGTGTCTTTCTGGGCTTGAGGAGCACATTCCTGGTTGTAACTTCTGGTCGAGGAGTTTGGTGATGGTGATATATTGGAAAAGTTAGAAGAGGATGGAGGAGACTTTTGAGTGTAGCTGCCCATTCTGTGTTTGCTGTTCTCCTGGAAACAATATAGGACACAAAAGAGAAAATACTTTTAGGAAATTTGATTTGAAGGACAACGAAGGTTGTTTATAATGAGAAATGCTATTCCATCAATAACGGCTTTCCAACTCATGGTGGTAAAAGTGGGAGTCCAGACCTGTAGGTCCTGCGATGGTGGGTTCTTGCGATCTGTGGTGTGGGACTGCCAGGGCTGGTTGCTGTCCTTGTGGACAGGGTTCCATAAAGCAGGTTTTGGGGGAGCATGGTGGATTGATGATGGCTGCTGAGATAATGACTTGCCAGGTCCAGGGAACCGCTGCATCACAGAATGCATTCCCTGAAGGGGTAAATTTAAATTACAACAATATTAGGATAACAATGTATCATTGAAACACTGTTAGTGAACACATCATTATTCCTTGACCAAAAATATATGCAGATTGTATTTATTTAGCTCCATGCCAATGATTAATGTTGCTATTTTTTTCATGGCTCTCTACCTGATCTGACATCCTTTTTCTTTTGTTGGGACTGGGACAGTCCTCAGCAGGAAGGTGGGATGATTGGTGCAGATGTGGCATTGGAGTGTGCTGGATGACAGAGTGCTCTCCCAGTGGAGGACCTGGTCTCTTCAGTTGTCCACCGAGCATCTTCCCTGGATAGCCACTCTGCTGGAGACGCAACAAGATAAGCATCTGTATTACAGCACTGTAGGACAACGCACCGTTTACATTAATGTGAAGCTTGTGTTATTATGACAATGACATGACATGAAAGCCAATTAAACAGCTCACCTGATGCACCTGAGCCCACATCTCATCTCCCAGCAACGATGGACCCCGGGGGACGTGCTGCTCCTGAGGACCCCCGAACTGAAAGAGACAACAAAGACAGAATGCAAACGGTAAATTCTAAACAACGTGGCAAGCAACATTTTCACCTAGGTTTATTGGCAGCGTTGCTTCTCACCTTCAGCAGAGGGTTTGGTCTTGTGTGTGGCAGGTGTGGGTTAGGTGGTGGTCCAGCAGTTCCAGCATATCCTCCATTGTGGAGACGGAGTGAGTGTTCATTAGGCAGGGGTACAACGGGAGGTCCTTGAAGCGGGAGATGGGACTCATACAGTTGGCCTAGTTGTTCCCATGTCCTGTGAGGGGGTGGTGGGTGGAGATGAGGAGGTCTCTGCTGCTCCCTGTGCAGACCTGGTAACATTGGCTGAGGGAGCTCTAGCTTTTCCCCACCTCTCATGGGCCTAGATACAAGACATTAAAATAAGACTTCGGCAACACTACACAGAAAAACTTTGTCTTTGTGATACAAAATAATGACATACAAGCACGTTCTATTCCATACATGACTTACCCATTGCCAAAGAATTTACTAGGATGGTTAAGTCCACCCATAGGACCAGGAGGTAGATGAGGAAGAAGCTGGTGCTGGTTCATTCCAGGTGGACATCTGATTAAGAACAGACATCCATACTTTTTTATCCATGTTTTTCAAAAGTCTTTATCCAATTCTAACATTTGAGGTAAATGACAGGTTCAACTCAAACAACTCGGGGCAATCATGTGCATGGAGATAGTCATGGTGACAGACCTGGCAGGTGGCTGCCAGGCGCGGCTGCCCACAGGAGCCCATGGTCCCCGGTTGAGTCCGTCCAGTGGGAAGGAATCCCGTGTGCCACGCCCGCCAAACTGCTCTACTGCGTGATGCATCCAGCCTATGTATGTTGATAATATGGTCATATATTGAGTTGACAGACATACGAGGTGTACACTATCTTGATAAAAAGTAACACAGTATTTTTTAGTTTTTTAACCTGTATAACTCTGAAAAAATGTAGTGTAGCAGGAAAACAACAAATTGTATATATGTTGAATCTGTGCTTTCAGTCTCAGAGTTAAAAAAAATAACAGTAGAATTTTAAGAACTACACTGAGCAACAACACTGTATTTATAAAGTGACTGCAAGTAGCACTACAGCAAAGTGAAATCTTAATTGTAATCATATACTGTATATCTATAACATAGCATCTGACACAATGTGTATAAATGTATTTCCGTCGTGGCTTAATGAAAATAGAAAGTGATTTAGAAATGTATGTTGCGAGAGCTTCACTCACCAGAATAACTAGGTCTGTGAAGCCCTCCACTGCAGCAGAGAGAGGGCCTCACTCCAACACTGAGAAATACTGCTGCTGTCTGACCTCTCTGTTTTCAGCACCAAGAATCCAGAAGCCTATTGGCTGTAAACACTGAGGGGATGAGAGGCTCACTGGAGTTGGGTGATGATCACGAGGTCCCTGCAGCTCCCTGTGGAAAAGATGAGTAGAATGACTGTAAGATAGAGGTGAGAGCCCCGGTCTCTGATATGTTTATTTGTGGTCATTTATTGAAAAAAAAAACAAAAAAAAACTGACTGACCAGAGCCAAGATTTGACTGATCAACTATGTCAAACTTTAAGGACCAAATTTTATTTATAATACATTGAATATCTGTGAGGATTCTCATTCATCCAGGTCATGATATCAAAAAAGGGTTTAGTTGTAAGCAACTGGACTTCTTCTTGGAGTTGCAGAAGTCCAAGAAGAGTCTCCTCTAGACGGGTGTGACAACGACTACCATTCACAACTGGACATGTGACAAGAAAACTGCTAATTAACATCAGGAGCAGTGTCTGTCTAAAAAGGTGTGATCAAAACAACTCGTCACACCTTTGTCCAGAGGTGAAGGGAGTGGTCTAGAGGAGCAGAACTACAAGAGTTCCCTCTGACATCAACCAGAAGTTCCCCAGTTGAGGAATTAAACATTTAACTCTAAAAAGAAGTCCAGTTGTTTACAACTAAACCCTTTTTGGATTTGTAATACGTTGGAATCAGCTTGCTGCAAAGTGTTAGTTGACCTGTAGGGGGCGCCATCTTACCAGTTGGCAGTGATTACACTGGGCCCAGATGGCTCAATGGCAAACTCACCTTTAAAGATAGACTTAGGGTTACTGTAATCCTGACTATGGACCGTCTGATAAGAAGAGACAGACGGTAGTCTGAGAGCGAGAAGCCTTTGTCCTGTGCCAAGTGTGTGTGTGAGAGTGTGTGTGTGTGCACAGAAGAGTGGGTGTTGATCAAAGCTCCACTAAGTGTGCAAGCTGTATGTTTGTGTCAGGCTTCTGTGGTTTTAGAGCATTTGATGGAGAATAGTGTGCGCTCCTTTAAGTGGATGATTCTGTGTGTGTGTGTGTGTGTGTGTGTGTGTGTGCATCTGTGTGCAGTAGATACACTATGGTTTAATCTCATTACAGCAGGCGTGATGGAGAGGGGAGAGGGCCCAGTAGTGACAGACGGTCTGAACAGGATGGGAGGATAGATTAAGGAGAACGAATGAAGGGAGGTGAGGATCGGAACGAACCCCCTGAATCTCCGCAGATACACACACACACACACACACACAGACCGTTCTGGAGGCAGATACACACCGAGATGACAAAGAAATAACCTAACACACAAGCCAGGAACAAAACCATCGGTTGAACAAATCTATGTTTAGAAATTTCCATCTGGAACGAAGCATGACGCAAGGAGACACAAACAGATCAGTGCTCGTGTGTATCTGGCGTCCATCTCAGACGCAAGTAGAACTGGATCTACGCTACAGCAGTGATGTGAACAGATAAAGGGCCACATAATCTCAGCAGTGATGTCCTACAAATGTACTTAAGAGTACTTACAAATACAGCCCTGAGTGCACATGAGGTCTGATAACAGTCTTTTATTTTGAATTACGCAGAGAACACAGATGCACACGGTTGTGTGATTCATTTTACACATTGGTCATATCCAGGCCTTCCGCCCACTGGTTCCTCCTCTTTTGTTCTTCTCACCAACTATGGCCGTCTGCTTCTATTTAAAGCGCACACTGAGATATTTTGATCACTCTGGGTTTAAAATTAGCTTCTTGCAAAGGAGCACACACGCAAATAAACACACCCCGCCCTCTATGTCCCTGCTCTTCTGCCACACGGACAAGTCCAACAGGAGGCTGCCTCTGCTGCTGCTGCCTGGTGAAGTAACAACATTCTCGTACTCTTTGAACCTCCCTCTTTCCCTTAAGAAACTAGCTCACACGCACACAAAAACAAGACATACCTCAGAGTGTAGCACCAAATGATTGATTCACAGCTGCTCTAAGTCTTGGCTCCTGTTGTCAGTATCATCTCCCTGGGGTCTCCTCAATCCTAAGGACCCGAAAAAAAGAACAAAACAAAAAAAAGCATGTCAAGCATTCAAAAAGACAACACCAAATTCATTAGACTTCATTCCTTTCCATATCCATTTTTAGCTTTTACTACTGAGGTAGTGTCTTTACTTAAGTTACCCTTAGAAAAGCTCAGTCTCTTGAGCAAAACACTGCGTATAAAAAAAACAAAGGAATAAAGAGACATTAGAGGGAAGAGGGAGGAAGTGAGGGAGCAAAAGCAGAAATAAAGGAGAAGCTAGTCTCGACTACAGAGTGTAAGCAGGGACACAGCACACAGGTGGTAATTATGACTTTTACGAAGGGCGTGTCTGTCTCCACAGACCATCTATTCCAGCTGCCATCTTGTCCTTTATGCTGCTCACATCTCCCTGCCAGACGAGTGTGAGAAACTGCATGGTGTGTACAAAGCAGAGGCAGCACTGCCATTGGTTGACGTTCTCTCAGCTGATATGAAGGCCGTGTAGTGGTTCATATAAAACATCGCATTTGAGCGTCACGCCGCGAATGCATAGGGGAACCCCATTCTGACTCAGCGCTCTACGGGCTTGCCCTTTGCTAAAGCTCCGCCTTCCTGGGACACTACTCGCACACCGCTGACCGGGGGCGTGCATCTGCACCAACGCAGATGTGAAAGTATTGGGAAATTCTCAGATTCTGTGATATCACTTCTGTGAAGAATACTATGTAGGTTGGTTACGTGTGTTTGATAGCAAACAGGATGTGCTAGTTAGACGTCGGGGGTTTTATACCTAAGACATCAAAATTCTAAAGAAATGCCAATGCACATCAACCGAGAGACGACAGTCAAATATTACAGGTGTTTACAGGCAGCCGTTGTTACGGTAATATCACTGTCGTCTTTCACTTGAACCTGGTGCTAACCACAACACACTGCAAAGTTCCTAAGCAATGTGAGATTTTGAATGGTGTGTTGATATTTGCTTTTGACACGGTTTCCCTGAAAGAGAACCTTTCCACGTGAATTACCATTAACATAACCACACAACATTTCTCTCAGAAATGACCTCATCATATTCAAACATCAAAAGTTACAAGAAATTTTACAGTAGCTTTGGAATCGCGACGATTTCTGTGCAGTAATGTTCCTGTGACCACCTCCACTAGATATTCACAATAGGTCCATGAGAGAAAAATGTCTGCATTGAAATCCTTTACGTCCATAGCATTTGAGTTGAATCATAGAAAAGTGCTAGCTAAAGATAGATGGACAAATTTAGTATGGGACAAAAATATTGTTGCGTTCCTGCCTCGTTCTTACTCTCCTTGTCCTCCCTTGCACTCTCTACTTAATATGGCCATTACATAATCAGTCCCAAACACAGACTGAGTTCGGGTGAAATCACTGCTCATTTCCAACTTGTTGCCGGGCTCCCCGACTGTGTCTGTTTGGTTCTGTGTTTGTTTGTGCGAGCAGACGTCAGCACATGCCGTTCCAAGACAGTGATGTGGGCTAATGTGCTCTGATCCACATCCTTTAACAAACACACTCACTCAGAGAAGTATTCCAGTCAGCAGTGGAGTTCAGCTGAGGACACTGTTCCTGTACACAAACGTCTCAACCCCTTTGATGGCGCATTATCTCCTGCTAACATACCCGTCCACAAGAAATCCGTCTGAGCAGAGGACACTGTGCTTAGCTCACCCTTCACCCAATTACACAGAGACCTTCTTTGCTCAGCAGTGGTGTGTCAAACAGCCAAAACAGACAAGATAGAGACTCCTATTTGTCTCACATCAACTCCCCCTGAGCTTTTGCTTTCTTCCCTCATATGCTCTGTATTCAGTCATCCAGACAATACAAGTAAGTTTTACTTAATTAAGAAGGCACCTCAGTTCAACTTCATTAGATTATAAAATATTACAGGAATTAGGCTGGCCACCAAACCCACCAAATGCCTTTTTAGTTGTCGGCCATTTGTCCGTCAACACGCCATTTGGTTTTTGTCCGCGCCTCTTTTTCCTTGTTACTCTAAAAAAGGTGTTTATGGCAACACGTCACAGAAACACACACAAAAAACAGTTACCCTACATTTGTATTACTTGTGAGCAAAATTGAGCCAACACAGCAGAGGAGTGGCTGCTCTTATCAACCCGACACCTGTTTTGTGACTGAAAATATGTCACTTGCTCTTTTTCTCACACACAGATGAAATTCAAAAAAAAAAAAAAAGAGGAACAGAGTTGAGGGAGAGGAAGCTGTCGTCATAACCACAGGAAGTAGGCCTCCCTCTGGGGTGGGTGTAGATGTGTGTGTGTCTGTGCACCGGGGAGAGAACGGGGGCATTGGGAAAGAGCGTTAAGGCTCCAGCTTCCTGTGTATTTGTGCTTTTGGTCTGTCCAAAGACTTAAAGCTTACGAATATACAAAATCCAATGATAGGAGTGAAAAAATGTAGGACTATAAACATGAACCTCAGACACCTAGTTATCTTGTGAGACTCGTGAGACAGAAACTGACAAGACGAGTCAGTTGACTAGAAGGCCATTCCTCCAAGGCTGTTGAGGAGAAAAGGCTCGCCTCTGTCTTTTTCCTTGCTTCTGGGAAAACAAGAGTGTCAGACATATGATGGTGGTATGAGTGACTGTGAAAGATGAATAACTCCCTTTCCGGCTCCCTGTTTGCTTCCTACAGACGTTGCATGATTTCTCAACAACCTTCAGCTACATTTTGGACACATGAGTGAAAGTGAGTGACTCAACTTCAGGCTTTGATTTTTGAGAAAAGGAAAGTGACGAATAAATAAATCAGACGATGTGACGAATTATATGAGCAGGTGACGAACATTTTCCCTTTTTCTGAAAGGCATTGTTTTTTTTTTCTTGTTTTGTGTTTTTTTTCCAACTGAATACTTTTGAAAACAAGGACGGAAAAAAAAAACATGTGGTCCTTTAGGGGAAATGTGCCTCAAGATCAAAATTGGAAAATCCCCCTCCCTCAGACTGCTCTGTCTCTCATGTTGTGTTTCAATTCCCCACCTACTACTAACGCACACATGAACACACGCACGTACACACACAATATAAAAGAGGAGACTCTGCTCCTATGGTAACAGCTGCCGGGGAAACTGGAAGCGTCCTCAGTTGCAGTTATCCAGTAAAGGTAGACAAAGACGGACGGAACGGGAATTCATAATGGGGTTTATGACTGACAAACATGTTTACTGAGATACAGAGTCCACTCACACACACTCTTGCACTCTCATCAAAACCCTGTGACTTTGACCTTATCCTAGTATAGACATGTGATCTAAGGTGTAAAATCTTTGTATATTCTTATCCCATTCTTTTATTTTTTTTTTTACACCATACCATCAGAGTAAATAGGTGGCGCTGTGATGTAGTTGATCAAACACTGGGAATAAAGTTGGCAGCACTGAGCATCAGCTTCTAATGTCTGATAAAAAACAGCTAGAATGCGTAGAGTAAATCCATATGTATAAACTTCCCAATTGGAAGGCTGTCCATCAAACCTTACTTATTGACGCAGATAATATAATAATATACATATTCAGGAGTTAAGTTCCTAAATAATAATAATAATAAACATAGTGCATGTGTAGAAATGTAAAAGAAAATGATTGCCATCCTTTGTAATCCTTTCTTAATATGTTAGTAGCTATGTTATTTTTAACTATCTATGAGACCCTCTACTTAAGTGGTCCTCAACCACTGGTTCGGGGAACAGTACAGTACGTGGGTGAATTGGTGGTTTCCTTTTGGCCCCATCTGGTCATTACTTCCACTTGATCCATACCCATATCAACAAAATAACTGACCAATAGAATGGCTAGGATTCCATCATCAATAGAGCCATTAATACAAGATTCCAACCTTGTATACCGGTCTGGTAGCAGAAAGTTATGGGCTGTGCACTTGAGAAATCCTTGTTGTGCCTATGCACGGTTAATTCGGGTAGGAAGATTTTATAGGTAGGAATATATTTCAGAACACCGTAAATATAATGTTATTAAAGGGTATTTATCTGCCATAACTCAACGACCGGTGCGTGAAAATAGTATGATATTTAACCGGTTTGTGTCGCAAAAAAGGTTGGGGAACCTTGGTCTACCTGATACTGATGATAGATAACACTAACACAACAGTTTCATATGGCAAAGGAACCTATTTGTCCACACCTGGATGACCCAGTTTTGACCACTTGTCACCATTTGTCTCAACAAAGGTGTCCTGCAGGTATGTTTCCATGCACCAGGTAAGTGTGATCATATGGTAACATGTCCGTTCATTACTTCAGACAAAGTTGGAGAAATGTCAATTGTTTCACAGACTTTTTAGTAACTGAAATAATCAGTTGTGTAGTGTAGTGTAGTGTAGAGTGTCTACAAACTGTCAGCTGAAGCCACACTATCCTTTTGTGTTGACACGTTACACCATTACCATTTTACTAATGTAGCAGCGTGGCGCAAGGAAGCCGTTGCATCATGACACCTGAACACTTCCACTCCACCTTAACCGTTCCACACAATGACATTTTTGAATCGCCTGGCGGAAAACAGAAGTTGGGTGAAGCCAAAAGTTCCTCCAATCATCTGATAGGTGACACATATACGCACACGCAAGGGTCCCACCCATCATGTGTCATCACTGTGTTGGTGAGTCAGCAGTTTAAACCTGCTTACTGACCCACTTCCCACACTAGCCACACACACAAAAAAAAATCTGAATTAGATCAAAGTTTGTTCTGGTTTGCTTTTGAAACCCGGTCACTATAAATCAGCAACACAGATGGGGGTTGACATATAGAACTATTCATTAAGGTTTTTGCATTTGAACAGATTTGCCACACCGAGGCATTCGCCCTGACCTCTGCGTAGCCTCCATCCACATCCTTAACACAGCCACGGAAATTAGATTGCGTTGTTTTGGCTCAGTGTCTTACCTCTTTTCTCTGTTCAAGCCAAAACCAGGCAAAAAATGTATTTCTGTTTTTCTTTTTGTATATAAAAACCCAAGGGTTTTACCTAATACAATTACACTGAATATGAAACATCTGTTTACTGTGATCTAAACCAGGGCTGGGACAATAATTTCACTCGCGGGTCACATTGGGTAAAATCTGAGTTTGGGCTGAGTTCAGAAGCAGCTAGATCAGGGGTCTGGAACTCAAATAAGTTGAGGGTCGCGTCAGCTCTCAGCGGTCAACACAAAAGAAATAATTTAATCTAAGAAAAATCAGTTTCCCATAGATTCTGGATAATACAACATTGAACCATAAGAAGACTGGAGAAAAAAAATCTATTAAATATAAGTTTCACATCAAGGTGGGGGCTGCAAATGGCCTGTGAGTTTGAGACCCCAGAACTAGATGGGACATTTGTGTTGATCTAATATTATCGATGTAAAACAATAATATACAATAAGATAAGATACAATGATAGTATAAGTTGGTCAAGTTTCCATAATTTCCTTTAGGATAATTACAAGGGATTTATAAAGTCTGTCTATCTTTGGTGGACCAGGTTAAAAGGCCTTTAAGGTTCACATTTGGGCCCCGGGCCTTAGTTTGCCCAGGTTTTGGTTCTTGAAAGCAGAATTTATCCCAGAAACCCTGGTTCCATATTTCAGATCTTCTTCTAATGTTTAGTCATTTACTTCACGTCTTCTCAGCAACTTCTTATTTGACTCACTGACTGACCGACAAACTCACCGTTTGTGTGTCTGTGTGTGTCACTTTAATGTTCACCCCATTTTCGTCATCGTAGTAAAAAAAAAAATGGGCGGCGATTGTTCATTCATACACACGCGCGCGCGCGCGCGCACGCTAGCACACACTACGACTGAGATCACGGGACAAACGGGGGCGGGGGAGAGATGAGGCAGCACCGACGTGTGCGTAGTATTCACAGGCTCAAACTTTTTTACAACCCTCGACATCAAACGGAAAAGACCAGACGCGTCAGCCCCCAGTGACTGATCGGAAGAGGCTTCAAAGACTTTTGTTTTCCTCGCAATGTCATGCCAGCACACTCTGTCCTTCCTGGGGGTTTATGGCAGGTAACAAAGCGACGCGTCCCACCCCCACGGTCAGCCGGGGGCAACACTCGCCAGCGCCGCACCACAAGAACCTCCGTGTGGGTTGCGACCGGCGTCACCAAACCTCAGAAAACACTCACTCTGTCCCCTCGTTTCACCTCTAGTTTTTTTTTTCTTTCTCTCCCGGCGGCCGCTACGTCAGAGCGCATGGGTCAGAAACAAAGATCGTCTATGTTCACCAGCTGCCCACGAGAGCCGTGCACGGAGCAGAAAATAAAGCAGAGCCAGCTGACTGCTGGGACATTTGTCAACGTCACCCAGAGTAGAGCAGAGCGTCGCAGCCACGCGAGTGTGTTAATAATAAACGTTATTATATATAGTAAAATATACAGCAGGTGAGATTACAGCTGGAGGTTTTTCTAGTGGGGATGATTTACACTCGCTAACATGAAGGCAATGTGGTCCGACCTGAGACCCCTTGGCCCAAAACACCGACCCTCCCCCCGCCACAAGGAGAGGTGATGCAAATCACTTCCTTTCAATCCGGCCATTGTATGTGTAAGGATTGACTGGGGGGTGATGGGGGTGGCAGCCATCCATTCACTTAATACGGCTGCCGACCTCAGTGATCCTGCCCACCCCCACTCCTACACGAACACACACACAATGGCGTGAGATCTCCTTACACAGGCAATTTTCTCTCCCTGTCCTCAAGCTCTCCTCCTCCTCCTCCTCTAAACACGAGTTAAGTTTTATGGACAACAATGACCAAAAAGCAGAAGCTGGAATGTTTGAGGGGAGTTTAGATCACTAGGTCATTTCCACTATTTCATTAAGAGACTCATCAAAAGTCGTCACTTATCGACCAGTATTAATCCGGGAGGTATTTATTTCTGGGTCAAACCGCAGAAAGTTACAGGATGGGGGGGCACGTGTCACAGAAGGTCCATCAAACACTAGTTTCCTTCAACAGAAACTCCGGTGATCCACGTGTTATAAATGAATCATAAACATCTACGGTAAAAAAAAAAATCTGAAGGGAAATATTTCGCCGGAATAAAAACCACCAGACGTGCGTGGGACGATGTCAGTCAGAATCAAAATTTCCCCATTTCACAGATCAGATGAGATCAGTAGGACGTCATCGATTATATCGAAGTAAACAGCTCTTGTCAATAACGACTATGTGATGCATGCTGTGAATACTACCTTAAAAACACACACACACACACATCACCGCAACGTCCACTACGTTGCCCGAGTAAAGCCAAAACAAAGTCAGCAGGACTTTTAAACGATCGCCGAGCCATACACCGGCAAAAAACTCACCGCAGATCCAGCTGATCTCAACGGGCGTCACGTCAGTAGAAGAAAAACATCACAAAATATTCCCAAAATAGAAACGTCGCTGCCTCTAACGCCGTCTACACAGTCTCTGCTCCCGCTTTGTATCCGTAACTTTGTGGCTCGGACGTCGCACAGACATTCATGAGGAGCCGGCGGAGTCGCAGCCGCAGCCACAGCTCGACGGTAATAATCCCTCTTCGTCTCCGTCGCTTCCTCTGCAAACAGCCGTGAAATCCGAGCCGGGAGTCGCCGTCGTGTCCGTTCCTCGGCTCTTTCCTGTTCTCCCCTTTATTTCCCTTCGAATTTCCTTTGATGGTTCTCGCGATTATCGCCTCTGTGTCTGTCTCCGCGTCGAGATCCTTGTTCTCCCCCTCGGCTGTTCGCTCTCGCTCAGACGGCAGTCGGGCTGGCTGGGATCGTGTTGCGCTCTGCTCTGTTTTAAAGGGACAGACCCACGAGCAGCCAAGCGAGCCCTCTCGCGTGTGACGTCACCCCCGGAATTCCCTGCAAACTGGCACCGAGTCCGGCTCCCGGTACTGAAGCCGCTCCCCCCCCAGCCTCCTCCGAGCTTTTTTTAGGCACAATCGTGACCGGCTGTTGGACTGCATAAACAACAAGGAGTTTATTTCCGCGTGGGCGTTTATTTTTGGATGAGGAAGAAGAGAATCAAAGACCTGATGTCACTCTAATGCTGTAACACCAGTGTGAGGATGATAACCATTGGGTTTAACTATGTTTATATAGTTTCTATAACTGTGTAATATGCAGAACACCTAAATAAGTCATTTGAAATGGGGCTGAGTATGTTTATGTTGCTGTTTATGTATCTATATTGCCGTCATATATTTCAGGGGCGGATATTGAGGGCAGGACAGGCACAGCACTGTGTTATGATAAAGTCATAGACAGTCATAAAATCACCACAGATTTAACGTTTAGAGTTATCCATGAATCAAAGCGATACATGTTACGTATTTCGGACGGCGAGGGCAACAATAATATATAAAACAATTACTTGGTACAACTGCCCCAAACCCGATACATCTGCTGCGCCGCGATGCTACATGGTCGTTCCCCTGCAGAGCTGATGCAAGGGATCTCTTAAGACTCAATTATTTTGACATTGTTTGCATTTTTCAAAATAAAAAAAATATGTGTTATACTATTTTTTCTGTAAAAAAAGCTGCCACTAAGTTGCTCTGAGCATAGCACTGTCCTCAATCCCAACACAGGGAAGGCTCTCAGTGTAGTGTAGTGTGATTTGGGTGGCAGTCGTGGAGACTATTGCTCTTATGACCTAGCAAGTGTATGATGACTATATCAAATTTCCAAGTTGTACAAAATATCCAATTCACACTGCTCTATACTGCAAGCGTTCTTGTTGTTGGTGAGGCCACTTAGAAGTAATGTTGGTCGAGACGTTGGCACCTGGTGGATTTGAACCTGAAGTCTTGCAGACCCAAGTGTGCTTCCATAACCACCACTGCTGCCCTAGGACATATTTTATAATCGCTCCTAAAAAGGGTAGTTATGACTAACTAATAATAATACTAGGTGTCCTTAAAGTGACCTCAAACCCTGCTTTGCTAAAGTGGTTTGTCCGTTAGAATACGTGCAGGGGAGACATACTTCTTGCTGTCTCTTTCTTTTACTTCTTAATTTTAGAAAGCACTGCAACAACAGCAGGCAAATTTAACCAGCAGAAAGCAGGGAGAGAGTGTGTGACAAGGAGGCTGTTGGGACGATGACAAAGTATATGCACATGCACTGTTTATTTACGGCTGCAACCTAAAAAAAACCAAACAAACAAAAAAAAAACAACAGAGGCAAATATGACAATGTCACAATATTTGATATAAATGATTGTTTAAAGTCTTTAAGGCTGTTGTTGGTACAGTGATCTGATTGACCACATGAATGTGTCTGATGAAATAAGTGTGTGTTTGTGGTATGTAGAGGGTCAGAGTCACAGAGTCCATTGTGGTGTGACAATGAGTGTTCAATAATGTGTTTTGTGTTGGGAAAGAGAGAAGCTGCAGCAACTGTACAGTTGTTGCAGGGGTTTTGTTTGTCAAATGTCGTCTGGAGAATTCAGCTGCTGTTGGTAACAGTAATGCTGACTTTGGACTCTCTTCACCAGGCTGTTTACACCTCAGTCCAAGGTACCTGAGGTCTGTTCAGCACATACTATAGGAAGTGCAGTAGTATTCAAGTTGTTTTAACATTACAAAATGCATTTAACTATGATTCGCGAATCCACGTGTCAAACTCTGGCCCACAGTTTAATAAATTTGGGCCGTAAGATCACGTCAAATGTGAACTCGAGTTGGTCAACTAGTATAAAGACCTAATCTACTGGCAGGATGTTTAGTATAATTGGTGAATCCACTATATTTTAGTACTTATTTTGTTGTTTGTCTGCGACTGGAGTAAAACTAACCTGCGTCAAGACCGTTTAAGCTAGTGCTTCTGCGGTGCAATGCTGAGGGTGGTGCCTATGACCCTGGGGAACATGCTAGCATTTTCCGCCGTACTATAATAAAGTGTAATTGCATATCCTTATAAGTTTTTGTTTTCGTTATGTTAACAAGGCTATGATGTTATGCAGAAGTGTACCTATAACTATTTTATAGACAAATGCTATTATTTATAGTTGCTGTGGAGATGGGTGGTGGGTTGGGGCGCGCATATTGTTTTCTTCATGCTAGGGGTGGGGGGCGTAACAGAAAATAATTGAGAAGAACTGGTTTAATCCCAGCTCACGTTCCCTATGAGTGAATTTCGGCACCGAAAATGGTTTTTGACAACCCCCCCATTTGTGCATCATGCTCAATCCAACTGAATGTTGTGGCCGTTGGGTGCGATTACTACACGATTATTTCAAGAGGGTACATGGTGATCGGTTTCTTTATTGAGGCCTTTAAGAGGGAACTGACTATCGAAAGTTTTATGACTCAACCTTGTGTCATGAGTTTACGCTCCAATAGACCAATGACGAACAGTTTTACTGAGTAATATGGAGATGGGTGGGACCGTAGTGTACAGTACGCCCCCATTGCATTCACACCGCACACCCACGTTTTCACCCTTAAACCCATCATACAAACGCGGTAAGATAATCCAGAAGACATTTCATCTCTCATCCAAGAGTCTTCTTCAGTCCAGTTCTGAATGATAATATGGCACATAGTTGGATATTGGATATTATAGAATACTTTATCTGTTCCATTTGTGTGAGCTAATGCGCACAGCTAGTAATCACGTGTGTGTTGCAACTGTTGTTAGCATAGAGCAGGCTGAAGGATGGTTAGTTTAGTTTTCAGACTCTAAATATATACTGTACTGCATACATATGTAGAAAGCTCTCCCCACGGTACAGACCCAAAGATATCTGTCAGAGCTACTACACACACTCTCACACACACACAGTCGTGTGCAGGAGTAGGATGCAAAGTTGTTGATACTTTGAAGTGCCTAGTAGGTGGGCATGTGTGTGGGACTGCCTGTGTGTGGTGTTCATGTGGTATGCCGTGAGTCAGCCTTCTGGGTACAATGAGAGACTGACAGACATAATAGTAACCTCCACGCACATCGTCAAACAGTCTCGCATTACGACCAGACACAGAGTCGCACAGGCAGACACACTGGCTCAGCACACAAATAGGGAGCCCTGCTGTCAGCTGACGATGAGCTACTGCCCTGATAATTAGGGTTTTCACATGAGGAGAAGAGAGTGAATGGTCTGAAACTCCACTGTATTTCCTTCAAACTGATATTGAGCGCAACTCCATGATAGGTGAGTGCTATGTTTATGAGTCCACTAAGCATCTGTCACTGGAACTCTCTGTCTTCTTTCCCAGCAGATGGCGATTTTATTCATTTTACCACATTTTATGTAAGCTAGTGGTTGTCTTAATTTCTTTTTGGAATCAATAAAGAGTCCATCCATCCGTCCACCTATTTATCCACCTACATACTATCTTCATATCTACCTGTCTTTATACCTATCTGTCCATTTATCCATCTATAATGCATGCGGTGCAGAGAAGGATACCCAATACAGCATATCGTCCTCAAAATCATTATCTTGTCTTTTACGTCTGTTTCGCGATACCATATCTTTTCCTGTCTATCTCAAGGTCTCTCCGCCTTTCCACGTTAACCCCACAACCTCCACCCTTCCTCCACCTTCCTATCACCATAGTCATGATATCGATCAAGGTCAAATGATTATGTTAATCAAATTCAATACTGTGTCATTTATTCAATATGTCAAGGAGGGATACAGAAACTTTGGCCCTTGTAGCGACCTGTTTACCAGAGACACCCTATCTCCTTGGGTGCGAGTCTCTGTCTCTCAGTCTCTCACCCACGTAAGAAAAAAAACCTTACATGAACCCAGCACAGGCTTCAACTTTAGAATTTGGCCAGCTGGAGCCCTTCAGGGACTGTGAACTATGGCCTTGTCTTCAAAGCCTCAACCACCAGGCTGCAAGATCAGAGGAGACTTCGCAAGGTAGATCGGCTGCATATTGACACAGCCGTGACACACACAGAACCCACCTCACGCTTCTTCCTGTGCATGCGCTCGGAAAAGAAACCTAGAGTTTTAACTTCTTTGAAGAGATACAGTACAAAAACCTTCGATCAGATATTGACTTTCAGTATAAAAGTGTTATGACTCAGTTTATAGTGGGAGAAGTGAAAGAGGCTATAACACTAAGGTTAGTACTGGGGGGCAACTGTGTGTGTGTGAGAGAGAGAACATGCCTCCTTAATGTTTTAGCAGATCACAGGTGTTTTCTGTTTTTTTGTGTGGTGGTGTTGCTGAGTAGGTAGACCAGAGTGCCACCTGTTCTCAGTCATGTGGCTCAACACCGACAATGTGAATCACTGAACGGGCAGCACACATACACACAGATGGAGGCAGATCTTGGCCAGATCCTACTGTGCATTTTGGCAAAAGCCTGACCGAAATTCTGGCATATCGACAAGCGCAGGACTAAAAGAAAGAGTCAGCCAACGTCAAACACACTTGATGGAAGAAGGGAAAACAAATGAGCACTGTACGGTAGTTATATTTTAAAGTTTAAGTATTTTATTTTCTCTGTACTTGAGGTTTCATGATCCTTCTGACTATTAATTGTACTTATTTATACACATCAACATATTGGTTTCCTCAGTCTCTCTGCTCAGTTCGTAAGTTACACATTAAAAAGGTAGGACAAGGTGTGTCTGCGGTTTAAGAAGAGATGTGGCAGAAAAACAATGACGAAACAGGAAATAATAGTTATCACCAGGCTTTGCATTGCCACATGCATTCAAGGCCATACTGCACATATGTAAATGCACTAACACTGTATATGTATTCCCAATATTATCTGAAGTATTTATAAACAACTGTTGAGGTCTGGCAAAGGAAGCCAGATGGACCTCTGTGTCCTGGTGGTGCCACAACTTATCAGACCTCCCATATTGACACTGAAAATGAGATTTAACACATTTACCCAGTGGCAAGCATATATACAAGTGTGAGCCTGTATGGCATGAGAAAAGTAGCCATGCTTTGGCTGCTCCAGCTCTTAGTCACTGGTGATTCAGAAGGTCTCTTCATGTTAGGACAACGGGCTTCATACCAGCACACACACACATACAATAAAATACAGAAGGGCTGTAAGAGGTCCTAAATGATAGGAATGCTCCTTTACGTTCTAAAATTATTTTGGACGAGTTACAGAACCTCGCTCTTCTGTACTTCTGTAAACTTAAGGACAGGGATCTGAAAAAAACATATCTGGAAAAGTGGATTTAAATGTATATATACAGTAATTCCTTTCCTATCAAGGTAGACCCAATGGGTGAAATGAAAAAAAAAAATGCTGGGAAAAGCACAAAAGCGGCCCAAAGATGCATTTTCAATTTTCAGCCCAAAGACTTTTAATAACTGGACCCCTCCATTGCAATTTTCACTACTTAATGCTGAAAATTGCAAGAGACTTGTAGACTCTGTCTCTATCTGCATTATAAACATTATTTGGAGGCAGGGAAGAAGTACTGCACCCCAAAAAAAATCTATTCCATGGAGGACTTGGAGAGCCCACTCGGAGTGAAACGGAAAGACATCATGTGTATGCTGTTTTAGAGGGCACATGGGTTTGGTCAGATAAAGGCGCAATGGGGAAGGTTTCTGTCAAATGCATCAGAGCTGCTGCAATGCTATTACAAAGCAGTATGTAGGTATTTCTGTAGAAGGCATCAGCATGGTGCAAGATCGTCCAGATATGCCACCTCTAACCAAAGCTCAAAATCTGAAATAGCTCCAGTGGGCCTAGAAATACATGAAGCCTAACTTACAGCCATGCAGCCTTGGATGGTCTAGGTCAGTGGTTCTTAACCTGGGTTCGATCGAATCCTAGGGGTCCGGTGGAGCCACTGCCGCGGAGGTCAAGACACACTGACTCACCAAACTCAGTAGGGTTCGGTGAATGCGCATATGAAACTGGTGGGGTTCGGTAGCTTCAACAAGGTTAAGTGACAACAACTGGTCTAGATGGATGGAGTGGTGTATGGATTGTTAATGGCCACAATCAAGACTGCAACCTCAGCACTGATGTCTTTGTAGAAGTCTTCTGTAGAAGTCTTCTCTTTCACAAATAATTGTGAGGCTGGTATGAAATGTGGGGTCCGAAGTTAAAATGTAAATTGATAAATTAAGATGTTTTAAATTGAAATCGGCACTCAAGGGTATGCCACATTGTCTTGAGTTTTGTCTTTAGGAAGAAGCAGGTGTTGTCCCATGGTGTTGCTGGGCTAGAAATGGTGCTGATTAAAAAGATCCACCTTGGTTTATCTGAAACTACTGTAACAACTTTTTTCCCACTCACAGATAAAACCTCTGTTACTCCTGGCTAACACTTAGAACTGAAGAAGCCTCTTAGATGAGAGATTAAATGTTTTCTAAAATTGTAATCTCCAGTTGCTGAACAAAAATCTAACCTTGGCCAAGATCTGGATCAGGAAAACATTGGCACCAACATCTACATCTGAAACAAAGCGGTCAACCCCACCTCTCTGTAACCTACCAACTTACCCAGGCTCTCTATAATATTTTACACCAGTAACCCTTAACAATAGTGGAAACTATCACTGTTTTCTCATTCAATTCGGAATCGAATACTGAAGTAGGTAATTCGGGATTCGATCTTGATTAACTAATCCGGATTCAATTTACTTTGCATTCACATTCGAATGAAGAACGAATGAAGAAGATAGGGAGAGAAAATATGAGGAAGTGATTTGTAATCCTGTTCCTAATAATGCAGCAACATCTAGCAGTTGACAAGGAGATGAGCCGCTCCCGTAGCATTTACGAGCTCATTAAACTAATATGGGTGTTGTTGTGTTCACACACACACGGGGAACAACAACCGTTTATCTTTTTATTGCTTTACACCCGTATTAGTTAATTCGGTATCAAAACCCCCCGACTAGAGGTGGATTAGTTAATGCGCATTAGTTGAGGACCGAATGCGCGTTAGTTTGTAATGTGAACGCAAATGGGGAGCGAAACTGGTTTCGCAGCGAATACCGAATTAAGTGCCAGTGTGAAAACGGCATGTGATACTTCTGACCATGCTTGAGACGCTAGTAAGGCTAGTTTTTCGTTGACTGTTTTTTGTGGCTGTTTTATGAATACGTTTTGCAAATTGTGTGCACATGCTATTTTTCTAAAGTTTTGTTATAAATTCTGTTGTTCGTTTATTCTAATCTGGTTTACACAGCGCCACATTTAGGCCTGCCATATGTAGTGCTGGAGTCATATTCGCCGGCTTTGTTTGTTTTGTTTGTGCCACATCATGCAAACGCTCTGTATCTGGAAACAACGCCGTATTGTACTGCAGCCGTGTAAACAGGCCTTAACTCAACTCCCAGGGTGCGTGGTGCCACTACAGCAAATAGTCACATACTGCACAGCGTGCCTCAAGCTTTTAAATATTAATGATGTCTGTGAAGCAACTCTTAAATAAATAAATAAGAAAAAGCAGAAAAAAAAATACAGATATCTCCAATAAAATCAACTCCACAGTTCGAGATCTAAGATTCACCATTGGTTAAAGAATGACAGAGGGTAATGACTCCTCAGTGGCCAGTGTGTTGGGCTCTTGTTGCATCTTTTGTATCCGCTCCAGACATAATACGATAAGCTTAAGACAGTATACTTCCACCCACCGCCCCCCCATTCTCAGTCTCCCTTCAAAGAGCTCCAGGCTGTCTACCACACTGCTTACCTGACTGCAACTACACTACATATTCCTATAACTGCAGGGATACTGCAAACGTAACAATGTCACGTTGTGAATGCATGCTACATCTTTACACAATATATACCACATTTATATGCGACACATCGTAAACCCTGTCAGGGATCAGTTTTCATATCAAGATACACGCGTCTAAAGAAAGGGATCTCGTTGAGCAGACATAGACAGGGCAAGATGATGTTAGCAGTGAATATCCTAGCCTATGCTATCCTAGCATTTAGCCATCACTACTGAATAGTGACTAGTGTCTGTTCTGAATGACATAGTAAAGCCTTATATTCAACGTGAGAATTACAGGTGTTGGTTATTGGCATTGAAGGTATTGTAAGCTTGTTTCTACAACTACCAGGACAATAATGTTATTGTTTTATTCTTGCGATAAAGGGTAAGAACGAGTTACATACGTATCTCAATGTCTCCAGCCCATAAAATTGAGAAAGGCTAAGGATAAAACTCTTTTTTTTTTTAACAAAAAGAACGAAGTGAAATTGTTGGATAATTACATTTTTGATGACAGTTCACATAAAGCAGCAGCGGGAATTAAAAAAAAAGGGAAAAATGTTTACAAAAACAAAACCAGTATCTCAGTAGGACATTGTCCTGTGTCAAACAAAAGCACGTTTTACATACTGTAAGCATGAGCTTTGCGTGAATTGAAGGACAGAAGTCTGCACTTCTTTCACTGTCGCCTGATCCTTTTCAACATTAATTTCCAGATCACACACACTCAAACCCTATATGACTTCCTTCATCCATTTACAGCATCTTTATTTAATGCCTGGATGTGTGTGTGTGTGTGTGTTTGCGCATATGTTGGTGAAATTGTGTGTCCTTGACCAGCTGCAGAGGGCAGAGGAAATGAGGCGTAACTCAATCTGCTCCACACCTGTCCGTCCCTTTCTCTCCAGAGGGCGGAGCTTATTCGCCTCTTACATTTAGACCTACGTGTGCACACACAGTGTCCACAGATATATATCCAGTAAAGAAAAATAAATAAAGGCGCACTGTTCACATTTGCAGTGAGGAGACTGATTATGCAGAACACAGCCAGCCCAGGAACTTGGATCTCTTAATGTATTCAGTGAGTCAGTTTCATGTTTGGGTATGCTTCACCAGACAGAAAAAGACACACACACACACACACACACACAGGGGGGAAAGAAGGCAGTGATGTGTATGTTTTTGCTGCCTGATGAGGTGAGAGAAAATGTTCAAGTGTGGCACACTTCAGGGGGGGAGAAGGGAAGAAAAGGCAAAGACAGGAAGAGCTAAAAAACAATGGGGATGAGTTGGAAGAGAGGATAAAGACATTAGAAAGGACTGTGTGTGTGTGAGAGAGACAGAGAGAGAGACAGAGAGAGAGAGAGGGAGAGAGAGATTTCTGTGTATGGGAAGCAAGGTGAAGTTAAAGCAGGGCGGGTTAGTCGAGGACGCCAGAACTCAGTGACATGACACAGATGCTCTGTGCTACTGTGCATCTGTGTCAGAGGTGGCAGAGAACACGAGGTGGTTATGGGACCCAAGAGGAAATGCAGAGAGGGAGTGAGGACCAGGCTGGATTATTCAGAGCCTCACTATTACTTCCTTCAATAAATGATGTATAAATATGATGGCTATGCAAAGCGGAAGTAGAGAATAGTATTGAATTTACTGAATCAAATCCTACAGTTAAATACCTTAGAATTGAGTGCATTTAAAGGCTAGGAGGTAAGGGAGGAAAACACACATTTCAGTAAACAATAAAAGCAAATCAGAACAATGGAGATAAGGAGCAAACATGTGTTATGAACACCTTTTATCTTCATAACGCACTGTTATCTAACACTAACCTCCTTCTTCTTACCCGATGAGTTACTTTGCGTTCATTAAAGTATGCCCCCCAGTAACTGTTTGTTCCTTAAATTGTAAAATGCTTTGGATGAAACCATCTGCCAAATGTATTGTGATGTAATGTAATCGACAGTTGGCTGCAAGAGCATGCACGGGGATAACAATGACTATGACAATGAAATAGAAGCTTTTAATCACCTCATTTTTTTCCTGTTTCTGGCCCAAAGTATTTAAACTATATACTGTATTACAGCGTGACGTTGATGTGACAACTTATCTACCATATACAAATCAAGCCGTGTGCATATATTTAGCATATACCACATTATGTATAGAAGTCCAGCCTATATATATATATATATATATACATATATATATATAAATAATATAATATAATATAAATATACAGTATATCTGTTTACACACACATACATGTATATATAATAGTGTAAGAGATGCATCGTTAAGAAAATTTCACGATGAGATTCAATATCTATTTTCAGGCTCATGATTTTCAGTGATTGTCCATTATAAAACGATGCAGTGTGCAGAGTAAAAATATATCTATGATATAGTACTACTTATCAAAATACTGCAGTTGATGGACAAGAAGAAAGACAGTCGTTATGTGAGTGAATCGTTAAAAAAAAAATATATATATATATATTATATATACACATGTATATATAAATTATATATATATATATTAATGTACACCCACCCACACAAAATCTAATTTTATGTGTGTGACTCCTATACACACACACACACACACACACACACACACACACACCTTGACGTGTATTTCTTTTCACCACAGAATGTCAAACATTTCCATACCTATGCTCCTGCCAGACTATCAGTCTGCCAACATATTACTGCTCAGCCTTGCATCCATCCAAGCTACCCTCCCATTCATCCCATCACGCGCCACCTCCTTCCCTTTATTCACACTAGCCAGGCCTACAGCAAGGTCACACACCTCAATTACCCTGGATGTACACAAACACACGCACACACACACTAAAAAAACCCACAACATACACATTCACAGAGCAGCAGTAAGAAAGGGAGTGCGATATGGAGGAGAGATAAGGCAGGAGGGGGTGAGTACAGATTTCACGCTACCCTGAGCAGTAGCTAGTATACAGCAGTGTTTGACATTTTATTTATGATGCAACGTTTAGAATCCGCCGTATCCTTTATTCTTCCTCTCCCTCTTTGTGGCGCTGCAGGAGAACACACAATTCTTTATGTGCCTTCTTTACACTGTTGCAGTTTAACAACTCAATAAATGTATGTATGTATTTTTATTTTAAATATTTGCGTAGTGAGAGACAGAGAATCATACAACTTGAATTACCAGTGTTTAATGAGGTTCACAAACATCAACACGAACCTCCATGTGTCTTATAACCATAATAATGTACATGCTACAAATGTGATCCTTCAGCATTTCTCTTTTTTTCTGTCTTTCTGCAGTTCCTTGGTCTGGCCAGACGAGGCAGGCAACTGTGTTTACACTGTGAGCTACAATAATACAGTAGCCATATGGTACCATGGAGTGCAGGACCTGGACTGGTGATATGAGGCTTTAACAGTGACTGCTGAGCAAATAATAGTTTTGCAAGCTGAATACTTTTTTCATATTCATTTAAACAAGACCTAGCATTGCTATCTTACTGGATTATCCAGGGCAGGTTTGTTAATTATTTTTTATTCCCAAGTTAATACGGGTAAATATGCAGCGATGGCCGTCCGACTGGGACAGGATCAAGTGCACACAATGTGATCCTTGTAATTCTACACGTAAGTGATAGAAATCCTGTGGGACAGTCAGTCCGTCTCTGGACTTCCTCCATCGCCCCGCCTAAACTACACCCTTCCACGCATGCACACACAATTGATATACAATATCAAATCAGCTCACCACAGCTTACAGACATTGAACTCTATTCAAACAAAGGAAATTGAGAAAATCAATTACAGCAATAAGCCTCTGCACACACAGAGACGGACACACTCTGACAGGTTTTCTACTAAAAAAAAGTTATAAAATGCTTCTTCTCTCACAAAATAAGATTACTTAAAATAAGGAAGGATAAAGGAAGGAAAGAGGAGAAGGTTGCGAACAGATATGGAAGGCCAGAGGAGCGAGAGGAATGGAGAGGGAGCAGGGGGTGTAGACAGACAACTCGGGGCTTGACTCCTTGAGACAGATCATGTTACCTGTCTTTGGGCATGCAGACACACATTTACGGGTCGGGTCCCAGACCCATAAAGGTCACCGTGCACCCGCTGCCCTCCAGACACACTCATACAGAGAGGCGCCCTCCATTTCCCAGTCTCATCTGTTTCACAAACATGGACTTTTTAATAAGCGCACGAGTTAGCTTGCAGCATCTAGATGTTAACTTAGGACGGGAAAGAAAAAAGAACCAACATCAATATGTAAACGTCCAATCATTCTTACCAGAAAGCATGAGTCCTTTGAGGTTTAGCAGTAACTTGTGACTGACACAGTGAGAGGAGGTGGAGCGAGGAACAGTGTCAACTGCACCAGCACACAAAACGCACTGATACCAGGTGTTACGCAAACAAGAAAGATCAGGGTTCAGTGTGGAACGAGGTTAGAGAGACGGTCTGTCTATCACAGTATAATCGCAGTGTGTTACAATACTGTACATCTGTTTCCTAAATGAAGGGACCTGGTTAATGCATCAACATAAGGCTGAATCTATGAAGGTCACTGAGTGGACTTCATCCTGTCGTTATTGCCATATGGACGCTGGATCAGTCTTTTGAAAAAAATAAAAAAAGTTTTTTTATCTGCCCATAGGTAACGATTCTTCTACTACTGTTTATAGTATATAGTACATACTAATAGTATATAAATAAGTCTATCAAACACTCTTTGCTGCACTTTTCAATTATGTCTCTTTTTCATAGAAACCAGCCTCTAGGGAGCACAAACCAGAGTTTTTTTTTTATTGCTGGTCCCAATTCTGAGAAATGGCGAGGGTTGCACCAGGAAGGGAGTCTAGCGTAAAACTTTGCGGAAACAACAAAATGATTTCCATACTGGATCGGTCGGGGCCGATGATTTCCAACATTTCTGCTAACCTACAGCACTGTTAGACATTAGGCTATTGTTGATTGAAGTTAAAATAGATACAAATGATCACCAACTTCAACAAATGTATTGACTGATGGAGAAATGAACATTAAAAGGTGAACAATTATAAAGTTCAACCTGACAATTTACTTTGTTGGTTAGCTGGGGTTCTACACAGGAGAATGACAATAAAAAGAGAAAGAAAAGAAGATTTTTCTGACATTGTTCAGAGAACGACGTCACAGTTTAGAAAATATATGGTCCAACGATGGTCTTGTGTAATTTTAACAACGAAAAAACGCATTCGTGCGTTACGACAATAAAACCCGAAATACTCCTCATTTTTACGAATATTTCCAATAACATCATAAAACTCTCTTTTTTTTCTAGGTTGAGTGAGACGTCATCTTTCGTGACAACGTTGGCACACTTTCACAATCTCAATCATCACATCGCACATTATGCAAGAGCAATAAACTAACTTCATCAGGGACCTTTGCGACAATGTGATAGAAGCCAGTGTGCAGTGAAGGAACGTCTCTGCAGGTGCACACACCCACGGTCTTTGAATGTGAGCTACACATACATATGTGTGGTTAGCCCTACAGACAAAGAACCTGTCAATCCTGTTTTTCTCCAGCAGGACTGTGAAGGCATCATTACCAACTCAGACCACAGTACAGTACAACACTGTCAATCAAATATAACAAAGTTCAATCAATCCACTTAATTCTCAAGTGGTGTAAACACCACTCACCAACCACACTGTTCTATGGACATGGAAACTTCAAGGTTGCAGAAAAATAATAGATCCCTTTCACCTAGTCCCTCCTCAAGGACACAAGAAAAAAAAATGTCTAACCACAAAAAAATCCCCGTGTTTTTTCTGCAATAATTGTTATGCTCTACTACAGGGTTGCCCAATAGGTAGATCAGGATCTACCAGTAGATCTCCACAGGCGTGTTGGTAGATCCTGAGCGTCTTCTTTTGACGGCTTGTCCCTTTTTCAGGGGTTGCCACAGCGAGTCAACACTTGACATCTCACCCTGTCCTCTGTATCTTCTACTCTAACTCCAACCTCTATGTCCTCCCTCACTGAATCTCCTCTTTGTCTACTACCTGGTAGCTCCATCTCTAGGATCATTTTTCTACCAATATAACCAATGTCCCCCCACTGAATATGTCCAAACCATCTTAATCTAGCTTCTCTGGCTTTTTCTCCAAACTGTCCTGTTTGTGTTGGTACATCCAGAGCAATAACATAAAAACAATAACAGTTATTAAAACTAGGAATAAAACTGTATTTCAAGATGCTAATCCCTGGGCCAAAGACAGAATCGCTAGCAGAATCGCTAAAGGATCGTATAAGTATTGAGTCAGGCAGTAAAACATATATATATAACAATGTATAGAATAAGATATCCAGTTTATATGGGTAAATATATTTAGAGTTTTCAAATCTAAGTGGATCACTCCACACTGATCATTTGAAAAGTAGCTCACAAGACAAAAACATGGGGACACCCATGCTCTATTATATGTACTGCATATGAAAAATAGGGTTGAATGAGTTTCGTGAATGTAGGCATGTCATAATTATGAAAATATAATCTACAATGTCAGAGAAATAGCAACAACAACAGAACAAATGCGGCATTAAAATTGTGCATCACCAATAAAAACAGTGACACTAGTATCAGTGACCAAATATGCAATTAAGCAGTGTTTTCTGTTTTAAGACATTTGTGCACATGAAGTGTCTCAAATTATTGCTTTGACACAGGTTGTCATTAACCCAAATCCAGACCCTCTCTCTCCCAACAGACACAACCAACTATGGCGCCAGCCAGAAACCCCTTACTTCCACCCCGGACCTCTGCAGCTTGTCTGCTCCTCTCTTTCTGCCCCAATTCTAAATACAAGGCAGTGCACCCCTCCCCACTCCCCTCTGTCTCTCTGTCTCCCTTTTCTTCTCTAGGCACCACACTCAATCACCCTCACTCTCCTCCACCCCTTGCCATCTCAGCCTGCCATTCCAATGAATGCACAATCTCCTTCCTTCAGGGATGGGGAGTGGGGGTTGCCCTGAGGGTGAGGGAGGAGGGGAGGGGTGAGTAAAAAGATGGTGTCGTACACATGCACATCCAAATTCAATCACAAAAAGACACACACACACACACACACACACACACCCATGCACCCCCCCCCACCCCCGTCTGGGTTCAGCCTATGTGCGATAGAGTGCACATCTGCACGGAAGCACAAGAGCAGGGTGGGTGATAGACAGGAAGTGGAAGGTTTAGGTGGTGTCCTGATGGATGGTACCGCAGGAAATGGCCTGCATACAACTCTAAGGTCAACTGCCATTATATGAAAATAGTTCAAAAATAGTTTCCTCCCAAAAATATTGCTTTTTAACAGTTTTTTTAAAGTGTGTGTAAGATTAAAAAATAAATAATGTCTTTCCAGTAACCTGACGGATAGAGAATCCCCACGTTGAAATTGCAGACCCATTTAGAATAGTCCTTTATTGTCATTGCACCTTGGGGGGTACAAGGAAATTGGGGGAAATTTTATTACAAATTGAATAATAATAATTTGGCATTATTATTTTTCATAAGTATTTGTTTAAAACAATTGTAGCATATGTATAAAGCACTTATTAGAATCAATTTGTCCCACTATAGAGGACTTCTAGGACAATTCCTCTGCATCTGCTTCACCAAGTAACACCATAGAGGCAGCCATGTTGCCGGACTCTGGATTGGTCTGGCACAGAGATGGGCAAACTAAGACCCAGCAGCCCATTCAGCTTCATAATATGGCCCATCAATCTCTTATCAAACTTTAATCACTATATTGTTTAATTGGTTTGTCCATCCATACATTTTCTTCACGGTCTCGCACCGTACCTTCCTTCAGGGGGTGAGCCAACCACTCTAATCATTATTGGAACTTGTATTGCCATTAAACTTCTGCCATTGCTACAACACCCTGTAGATTTTCCTATAGATAGCGTAAAAAAGACGTCACAATTAAAATGTCATTTATCTGAGTTTTAACATAAGCCTCTCCGCTCCAAACTCTTGACTCTCCAACTTTAGGGTCAAGTCTGGCTCTCAACTCAAAGCGTTTGCCCGCACCTGGTCTAACACGGTAACACGTTAAACTACCACCGCTCATGAATCCAAATCTTAATAACTAATACAAGGAGCCAGTACTGTATAACATGTATCAGCATAAAAAAATGGGCAGGATTTTCTTTGATATTCGTTGCTGTAAGCTTAATGTAACACATTCTGTTTTTGCGAACTTAAGTCTATGTAGTTTGGGGACATCAGAGTGAGATGATAAACTGGAACTCTCCCATCATTTACGTTTAAATTGAAAGAAATTGCAAGAATTTTGACCGTTTGACTGCGTTGTAGAATTCCATAGAGCGTAGTGAATATTCAGCATGGGAACCTGCAGCCTCCTATAAACAGATTAACGAGCATTAGGTCTGGCCGTATGCTGTGTTTCCTAATAGGGCAAGACTATGTCAGACAGTAGGCCCGTAGCTATGATGTATTCCAGTCCACAGCAGGCGACCCCAGCTGAACTGTGCCTGGCACGACACTGTTGGATAATCGCAGCTGGACAGGAAGTGGTTGAGAAGTTAAAAAAAACACACACACAAAAAAAAAAACACATGGAAAAGTAGATCTACTCCTTCTGCTGTAAACCAATGAAGTGTGTCAAGGAAAAAAAAATATCACCAGGAATAACATGGAAGAGCGGGGGCGTTGGAAGGAGATAAAAATGATCACTATGGCTTTTGTGTCAAGCCTGTTTGCGCATGTGTGGACCGGTTGCTCACGTGCATGTGTGAAGAGGAGGAGGGAGGGAGGGAGGGAAGGAGGAGGAGAAAGAGGAGTACTATTGGGATCGGTTTACAGTAGTATGACTGAGCTGGCTTCAAAGTGTGTCTTTTATTGTGTGAGTGTTTGTGTTGCTGAGAAAAATGGAAGGAGGGGGAAGGTTAAATTTGGCAGAAACACGGGTGAGTACATAGACACACGCAGGCTGTCATATTGAATGACACCGATATGAGACCCCACAAAGAAGCCGGTGCAAATGTTGAATTTCTCACGGACTTGCTCAGGGAGGGGCATGCACACACACGGTGCTGCACAAAGATCAGACCACTGACAAGCGCAAGCCCAAATCCCATCAGCCGCAGCAGCAGACGGCGAAGCACACTCCGAGTGTGGAAGTAAAACAATGCGCGAGAAATGAACGCAAGCCGGCGTCTGAGCGTTGCCGTGTCCCAGGAGGAGACGGCCATTAATCAACAACAAAAGTCACAAGACCCAAGTTTCGGTAGAGTCACCTGAGTGTTGGTGACCGGGAGATAAAGAAAGATGAATTGCCACTGACAATCAGGCAACGCAAAAAAGACAGGAAACCCTTTGTGGAAACAGTCATTTAAAGGCAGAAATGTAGAGTAGGAACAAGAGGACAGCAAACAAAGAGAAAGAAGAGTTAAAAACCCAACTACTTTTGTGTCTTCTGTCTCTCCGTGCCGGGGAGCCAGCTGACTGTACAGCCTTGAGCGGCATTTAAATCGCCCCTGCTCTGACACAAACTGCTGCTTGTAGTGTCTTCACCTGTCCCTTAGACAGAGTTTTTGGTGACTAACAGAAACGACAACAAGGTGGATTTCAAAGTATTTCCGCCGCGCGTTTGACTAAGAGATTTAAATGTAAATCCTCACTTGTCACAAGGTGACAGTATCTTCACTTTTCTTTAATACCGGAGATCTTTGTCCTGAAAGAGTCTGCGGTCTGTTGCCTACAGTATTGGGGAATCCTTTCTATGCCAAAGTTTTGGAAGCCTCGTGACAAAAACATTGGAGACCGTTCATTACGATCCACAAGCAAACATACACAGCTCCAGCTGGAGCACACAAGCGTCCTTTGTGCTGCATTCCTCATGCCTTTTAGCCTTAGCTCCAGCCCTTAGCTTAGCTCCTTTCCATCTGCACACACATACACACACACACACACACACACATACAGAGCAACTTTCTGCTGCTTTTGTCTGCAGAGCAGTGAAACAGCTGAAAGGTTTTGGAAAAGGAAGCCCGTCTTACCGTGCTCAAGCTCAGGCTGGTCACAGAGGGGGGACACGGGGTCGGCACGGTGGAGTAAAATCCGAAAGACAGTTGTTGGTTTAAGCGTCAAGCCAGCTCAGCAGATTCCCACTACCTTTCCTTTCCCCTTCCTGCTGCCTTGTCTCTCAGCCTGCGCTCCCAGCTTTGTGTGTGCCTTGTATTTTCCCTTTAAACTGCACAGGCTGCCTCCCCCCACCCCCTCTGAACACACACACACACACACACACTCTAAACACACTCTGCTCCTGAATATGACACTGTTGTCAAAAGCATGTAGCACTGCTGCTGTTGTTATTTAAGTGTGTGTGTTTTATTATAAAGTAGCCTGTAGGAGTAAAATAATAATAATAAAAAATGACCAGAAGAACAAATTCTCCTTTGTCTCTTTGTTCAATCAATTTCCAATTCAGATGTGACTCCTGTCTTAGATCGTCTGTATCAGACTCTTGGTCTTCCTCACACTCTATATATTGTCTCGCTTTTTTCCCCTCTCAGTAGTCAAACAAAGAAAGGAAAGGAACAGAGTGAGTACACACACACTCACACACACAAACACAGACATACACAACACACATTTGCTACAGCTTTCTCTCTTTCTCTCTCCTTTTTTTTTTTTCCTCTTGCACATACACAAGCTCGAAGCCCAACCCCCCAGCCTGCCTCCCTCTGAAATATTTTTTTTTTTCACTCCCTGCCTTTCTCTAAACAGCACCTCCCCCCTTCGGACCCCCCACACCTCCACCCCTCCCTCAGCCTGATCTGGCCTCGTTCTTCGTTCGCCTGGCACTCCTCCCCTCTCTCCATTTTCTCCTCCCTCCCTCTGTGTCAAACAGATGGGATTGGAGAGCAGAAGGAGCCTGCGTTCACTCTACCTCCATATCTCGTCTTGGTTTGAGTGATGTAAGCCTGATGGAAACACGCTTTGACCTACAGCCAGCACGCAGCCAAGATTAAAAGAGAAAGTCAATGCAGATGCAGATAACCTTTCCGTCAGGGTTGTAAGGGTGTACGGCGCTGCACAGATGTGCCTTCATTCAAACCAGGGTCTTTGCACCAACTGAGGTGTGAAGCTTGAGAAAAAGGGGGGATTCAGAATCAAACACAGCTAAGGCGGCTTGATAAGAACAATGCACGGAATGCATTTCATTCAAAACATGTCAAATGAAACAGTGAGTTGGCCTAGATCAGTTAAAGGCTCTTTTTTTTTCCCAATAAGACCTGGTTAGAATCAGCGCATGTTATTTATGATGCTAGTGAAGGTTGAGGTCGTTTCTTCTTCTTTAAAGGGTTAATTTCAGGTAAATTATTTATATTTGTCAAAAATCATAAAGGTTCTACTACTACTGATACGGGAAAAAAAACAGTGCTGCAGGTTTGAAGATTTGCCAGTGTGACATTTAGTTGACATTTCAAGCAAAAAAAAGAAGAAAGAAGACGGTTATAACATCCTGTCTTTAAATCAGAAAAAAAAAAACTGTTTTGATGCTTTATAGTTAGGTTTGTTTGGATTAAATATTGCTAAGTCTGCACTGTTAATGTGCGCACTGTCTCCATTCCCCATGACCAGTGCAGACTTATTGGACACTGTAATGAATGTCAGTTCCACACCGTCCCACTAAAGACGAAAGGAAGGGGTTGGTGAGAAATTATGTTGTGAAAAACGTTTTTGCCAATTTATATATTGATGCTTAAAAAAAATCTTTGTCAAACACTGGACATGATGTAATCTATCTGTCCTGCCAATATTAGGTCCATAATCCATCCCTACTTTGCTGAAAAGTCCAGTACAAAATGTACTGAACTTACTGTGTTGAACAGGATCTTTGAGCAACACGGTGTAAAGCGACTAAAGGAATGGAACACAACGCACACAAACAAAACCAGTGCTCTTGAATGTCAACCATGTGCAGGAAGATGGAATTCCAGAGGAGAGAAAAAGTACAGTTGGACGGCCGGAAGAGTAGAGGAGAGGAAAGGAGAGAAGAGGAGAGGAGAGGAGAGAAGAGGGAGGGGAAGGGTGACAGTATGGAAAATACAGCATAGAGCTGCTGCACTCTCTGACCAGGACACAGGCTGGAGGAAATATAGGCACTACTTCTGCACTCAATGACTCCTATAGGCTGCTCCCCCGCTCTCCCCCTTCCCTCCCTCTCTCCCTCTCTCTCTCTCTCTCCTTCTCCATAAAGCGGCCAGGGTACCAGGAGAGTCAGGTTCTGACTGCAGCAACAGCAGGGCACGGTGTAGCCAAATATTCAAGAAAATACAGTCAAGATGAAACTGAAGACATTTCCGCAAATAATCTCTCGACTCACACACATCTGTGAAATATAATCAAACATAGTATAATGCTAATGTGTTATCATGGTTTACATTCATTTGTTGTGCAAAAGCATGTGATTATCTAATTCTTACTCCCTCAGAGAAAGAGAGAGAGAGAGAAAAAGTAGCGCTACAAGATTTGAAGTACTTCGATACTGCAAATACATGTATTTATCTGCTCTAAGGCCAAGCCACTTCAATGGGAACGCGAGAGCACAGCAAATAAGCTTTTCCTTTCTTTGTCCTATGCATTTCTAACCAGTACATTGCAATGACACAGTGGTTAATATGAATGTAAATAAACACTGCAGTGAGAGTAGAGTCAACATTAACTGTTCATAGTTTAATCCTTTGATTAAAAAAAAGGATTGAAAATGTTGTTTCACACATTGATAGAATGTTATCAGTCTGTGTTTTTCTCAAATATTGATGATGTATATATAATGTATTGACTTGGAGAGTACAAAAAGTAAATGATTGTTACGTTTTATATAATTGGGTCGCCTACTGAATTAAGGGTGGCATGAGTAAGTACCGTAATATCCGGACTATAAGCCGGAACTTTTGTCACACAATTTCAACCCTGCAGCTTACGCAGAGATGCGGCTAATGTATGCATTTTTTCTAACTGCTCAAGCAGAAAAGGTAAGAGTGAGACAGGTGGTGTCGAGGAAGACGCAAGTCACAAACGCCAATAAACACCAGAGAAGAAGAAGTTTAACGTACAGTAAAGCGCTTTATACATGAATAAAATTAGCATAAACTGACCCTCATCATGGAAAATTCAAAAAGAATGTGGCACTTGCGGCTTTTAGCCAGGTGCGGGTTATGTATGTACAAAATGTTTTTTCCATTAAAAAAATGTATTGGGTGCGGCTTATAGTCCGGAAATTACGGTACTTATAATATCAGAAAGTCAGTATCAGCTGAGTCCCACTGATACACAGTCAAAATAATATAGGGTCAGTTGTTTGGACATATCCAAAGTACACAATCTTAACTTTATTAAAAAAGAACAAGTTAAGCAAAAGGGAAAAAAGGGTTTCAAAAATCCTGCCCTTTCTTAATACAGAAGCGTCCTTCAAATACTTAATAATTCATATACTACACACATACCACTCAAACATACAATTTCTGAGTAAATGTTCTTGTCCTGAGACCAAATCTAAAAAACCAAGAAAAGAGAATACTTGAAAAAAGTTTTAAAAATTATTTGTTTTCATTGCTTCCTCTTTTAACGGTGGGAACATTTTTCTAATAAACATGTTTTTAAATTTCATTTATTATTCTTGAAATGTGTGTCCCACAACATTACACACAACACTGTTACCATAACCTGTTGAGGTTACCTAAAATGAATGGTCAGAGCAAAGGTCTGTCTGTCCTTTCTGTTTTTATAAGATAGCTTTGATTGAACGTCTTCACTCTACCTCTTGTACCATTGTACTGAAGGCAGAGCTGTTGTTGCCTGTAAAGATTCTCATTCTCTCAGGTCATAATACCCAAAAAGTTTGTTGTAAACAACAGATGTTTCATTCCTCAAAACCAGGCAACACTCAGACAGAGGTTGGTTCATCCCAAAGACAAAAATCCAACAGGAAAACCTAAGTCATGTGGTCTATGGAGTACAATGCAGTGAAGAGTGTTCAGATCTGTATATTGGGGAGACCAAACAAAGGAATGGACCAGCACAGGACGGCGAACACATCAGGACGAGACTCGGTTTATCTCCATGTCAAAGAAAGGGACACTCTTTAAGTCTTTCTGGGATGTGCTTATTTCAGAAGGTAGTATAGGTGGTTTGTGAAGGAAGCATCTATGTCCATCTGGAACAACCAATCCTGAATAGAGGGGGAGGTCTACGTCCTCAGTCCTACGTCCTACCATTCCCCTTTGAGATCCATCCCTATATAGGTTTAACTGCCAATCAATATCAGAGATGTCTCCTCTTGATGGGTGTGACCACAAGGACTGATTCACATCTGGACATGTGACATGAAAACTGCATATTGCCATCAGGAGCAGTTTCTGTCCAGGAAAGGTGTGACCAAAACAACTATTTACACCTTTATCGTGTGAAGAAGGAAGTGGTCAAGAGAGTAGACCTACTAGTGTTCCCTCTGACATCAACCAGAAAGGGATGTTCCTCAGTTGTTTGAGTGAATAGAAAGTTGCTAACAACTAACTTTTTAGATCTTTGATTGTTTATTTTACCTGGTATGGATGAATAAGTAGCAGAAAATTAGACAAGTGGCATACGATTTGACCATTTTGGTACAAAACCATGTTAGACCAATGGAGTAGCTGATTGATGACATCAGTCTGGCAACATGACTGCCTCCAGGGTTTTACCTTTTCTCCTAAAAGTGTTCTATAGTAATAATAATAGTAATACATTTTATTTATATTGCACAAAGAAGGCCAAATGGATTCTAAATTGTTTTATAAGCAAAATAGAGACAGATATTTGTAATAAAAATGCAATTGCTCAGGTTACTGGAAAACCATTTATGTATTTTTGTGGCTAGGTTTACATGTATGCTGCAAGTGAAGGCAGCACTTGGATGTGGTTCAAACATTTGTAGCATTCTCAGTGCATTTCTACTTGTCCAGTGGAGAAGGGAGGGGTTTAGAGGAGTGCATTTCCTCTGACATCAACCCGAAACTGATGAAATTCCTCAGTTTAGAAATTAAATATCTTCCAAATTCCATGAAGAAATCCAGTTGCAACTAAACTTACAACTAAAGCTTTTTGGATATGTCCTGGATGAGAATCTCCACAGATATACAGCATTTTCAAATGTGTGTCAAATCAGTTGTATTGATTTATAACTGATGTTCGTTTTAAAAACACAACATTTACTTCTAACAGGTTGCAAGTCGCTAACTGTAATTATGAGTTCCAATAACAATAATCACCAAGACCCAAAAATGAACAACCGTTTAACAGTGCTGAAAGAAAAGAAAAAGGCAGAAAAAAAAGAACAAGATAAGTAGTTAGTGCAGTGAGTAACTACCTGGGGAAAGAAGGCTGGTCAATATGCTGGTACGTTACATAATTCTGTTACTGTATTGATTTATTGCCTTGCAGAGCTGGGCTCTCGCCAGGAAGCAATAACATTTGCGATGTTTGAGTCAGTGCCCAGACACAGTGAGAGGGGCTGGGTGTGTGTGTGTGTGTGTGTGTGTGTGTGTGTGTGTGTGTGTGTGTTTCCGGTGAGGGGGTTGGGGTGGTCTGGCCAAAGGGAGATAGGTGAGTAATAAAGGGAACGAACAGGTGGAAACAAAGGAAAGTTGAAGAAAAGCTAGGACTATAGGGATGTAGCCAAAGGGTAATAGTGGTGAGAGAAAATCCTTTGTGTAAAAGAAAGAAAAAAGACAATAATAAAAGAAAATAGTGACAAATGGACTGGATGTGCGGAATCTGTCGTGTTACATAACAGGGAGGAATAGTGAAACAGTAGAAAAACTGTCTTCACTGCAACCTGTAAACAACAGCACACTGAGGGAGTAGGTGTGAGTGGGGACGGTGCCTTGCTCAGTGGACCTCAGTCGTAACGTTTTCCATTTCACCCTGTTCTTTGATCTTCTCTGACTTCATCTACCTCCAGGTCTCCTACCTGGTAGCTCCATCTCTAGGATCATTCTCCTACCAATGCATCCACTGCCCCCTCCACTGTGCCTCCTCTGAACCTTCCCGTCTGTGTCCTCATTCCTAATCCTGTCCATCATTGTCTCTCCCAAAAAGGATCTCAGAATCTGCGACTTCCAGCTTTGCCTCCTGTCTTCTGAGTATTGATATTATCTCTAATCCATCCACCCATCCTGGCTGGTCTCACACCTGACCTGTAGACCTTTCCCTTAACCTTAAACCGACTCATCCACAGACATCAGAGGATTGTCTGTGAAGTGAGTGATGGCTATACATCAGGTGTCACCAACTGACCAATGGTCACCCAGATTGTGTAACGTCACGGCCCATCCTACTCAATAAAAGGAACAAATATTGTACTGTAATTCTTCCATAGGGTGGCAGTGAGAGCCTAGTGGTCAACCATGCCCAGCTGCTGGGTTGCCACTCAGCAACGTCCTGACTCCTATACTGTAACTTCAAGCTGACTCACCATGCACAAGATGATGGGCTACCTTAAAGTATGGTGCAGTGTAAAGATGCAAACCCCAGACTTATCTCCAATCGGCCCAATAGGTGACCAGCTGGAAATCCTGGGTTTCGGCAGTCACCATGACACACTTGTGTGGTAACGGCAGCTCAATTAGATAGAAAATCGGTATCGGGAAAAAAAAATCCGTTTTGACAAGTCAGACGTCCAGGAATTACCATCGTCACTGGTCTAATGACGATGGTAAGAACAGTGTCTAATGACTAGTCTTACTAGCTCTGTGTATCACTAAGTGTCTCTAAAATTAAACGATAAAACAAAAAAAAATTAAAATTAAATAAAAAAAAATTAAATAGAAAAAAAATGTTGGTGAACACTGCTCTAAATCAACATTTCAATATCCTTATCATTTTGTTCATTCTTTCCTATCTGATTCTTGTACTCTGCATTATGACAAGATGTTAATATTTTAATTATAAAATTAAAGCGGAGTAGTAATCCTCTACTGCACTGGTAAAACACAAAAGATCCTTTCTCCCTGTGCTCATGGAGCAACCATTCCTACCCCCCGGCACTTCCTTCTTGCTTTGACATCTTTCTCTCAGTGCCTCCCTTTTTCCATCTTTAGATGAACTACAGACGGATGTGGGGCAGGAAGCGGATGTAAAGGCAGAAAACTAGATTAATGGGCTGAAAGGAGAGAGGCAGAGGATCGGTGAAAAGCTGAGGAGATAGAGCCAGTGATCCAGGAGAGGCAACAGGAGATGGAATGAGAATCGCTGCACACAATTATTACAATCTCTTTCTATCCCCTTTACAGTGAACGGAGGTGAGCCCTGTTGTCAGCTGATTAATTATCAGTTAATCTTTAACAAAGTACAGCTGTTTAATTAACACTGGTTTAGACACTGCTCTTCCAGCAGACCCACCTCCTCGCTTCACTACATCCATTAGATTTCAAACTCTCTCTCACCATCAGCAACTGGGACTGATTAATGAGACAGACAGAAGCGAAGACTGAGTGAGAGACACATTCAGGGAGAGAGGGACAGGTGGACTAACATGATTCAAAATGCTTTTACTGAAAATAAATTTCTATTTATCATAGTTTAACTCACTACAAGCAGCGTCCTTTGTGACTGACTTGCCAATTTCCTCCCACTGGTTGCATTCATATAGTAATAAGACAATGGTAGTTTCTCAGTGTGCACTATTGGAGGATTTTTTTTTATATACAGTATGTTAATGACGTATACTTAAATTCACAGTATCAGGGCGTAAGCGACAACCAAGTTAATATAATGCGACTCCAACCCACAAGGTGTCTCACCAACTTTTATTTTGACATACGAGCTAAGAGTCTTTCTGCCATCTTAACTGAGCTACGCAGAAGAACTAAGTACCCTAGTGTTCATCTTTATTATTTCCCGATGCCGAGTCATCAGGCAGCCTTGAGTATTGAGTATGTACAGTACTATTGCTTCTCTCACCTGATCCTAGGTCAGTCTGCAGCCTGTGTCCTCAGTCTCACTTGCTCACTCTATGTGTTCTTCGTAAAGTAAGTACTTTAACTGTGGCATTGGTGTTAGTGCAAACCATCATGCGTACTAGAACAGTGGTTCTTAATCTGGGTTCGATCGAACCCTTGGGGTTCAGTGAGTCCATCTCAGGGGTTCGGTGGAGACACCACGGAAGTCAAGACACAACGACTCACCCTACTAAAGTAGGATTCGGTGAATGTGAACATGAAACTGGTGGGGTTCGGTAGCTCCAATAAGGTTAAGAACCACTGTACTAGAATGAACTCTAGCTTATTAATTTAGAAACTGCCCATGATACATTCCCTAATGAATGATTAACAGTTTGATTTTTAATACGATCAACAGTTTAATTTTAAAGAAGGAGATCCGAAGTCTCCTCCTCTGAAAGCGCTCTGTCAGAGTACAGGTTCTAATAGAGCTTCAAGGTTTGGACAAAAGTCCATAAAATACTAAATTAAAAAAAAAAAGTTTCATTAACATAAAATGTATCAAGATACGAGAAGATTGACAAGGGCTGTTGTGGAATGGATGAAACTTATAGTTCCAGGCCCCACTCTACATACATATTTCTACATATTTCAATTTTAGAAACAAAAAGTTCCAGTTCCTAAAATATTTTACCATTAATCTGTTTGTTAATTGGCAATGAACAGAGTCAGCAATTCTGCAGTTTCCCTTCTCTTCTTTTGTCACAGGACAACAACAAATAGGTGTGCACTAAAATATACTACCTACACCACTCACGCTACAACTCCTGCCAGTGAAAAGAGCCTCAACAATGGTGAGCCAACTCAGGCCAAATTTATTTACTCTGTGGACCACATCTGGTCCACAGGCCTCAGTTTGACACCTGCTTTAAGGTATTCTGGAACAGTAGAAGACAATAACAACAGCAGCACAAATACATAATACTGAGAAAACAATGGACACATACTCATCACCTCTAAATTCACTGCAAGGATGACAAGTTTAGTTTTATTGCATCAGTAGATTAATTTGGCTTTTATTGTATATAGATAAACGTTTTTCAAATTAAAATACTTATTCACAAATTTCAGAAAAATAAAAGTCTTCTCAGGGTTGTGGTTGAATCACTCAAATACACTGCATGCGTCTTAGTTGTGTTTCTGGTATCAAATGTCAAAGGTGTTAAATGTCAGACTGTTGTCTTCACCTGCCCACGTACAGTTGGTCTCCGAGAAACTTTGAAAATACCACTAAAAAACCTCACGGGCCTTCAGTTTCATCATTTCTCTGAGCTGCAAACACGTTGACTGATGTGGTTTCTACAGAGCAGGAGTGAACTCACTGGCATTGAACTGTTGAAATCTCCTACATGCACCATGCCCACTCCCTACTTCTCACGTGTCAAATTCAAGGTCTGTGGCCCAAATGCAGCACGCAAGGTCAATTAGCGTGGCCCGCAGGAGGTTATGATGAAGAAAAAAATCTGCCAAGTAGAATTTTTTTGGTTTTTGTATTATTAAAGTGTGCTACACTGTTATCAACCCTCCATAGACCTTTCCTACAGAGATACAAACACTAGAGCTATGCATGATCCAATCAGCGTGAGGAACAGAAGAGCTACTAAATGCTGTGTTTAATGTCCATCCTCCTGTGGTCATAAAGTCGTGACTAGCAAATAAATTTTCTAAAAGATAAAAAAATAAAAAAAACTTTGAAAATCACTTCTTTAACATACTCTTATTTTTAAGCAGAGTGTGCCATTCAAAAAAAAAAAAAAGATTTCGTAAAATAAAACACGTGCTCAACAGCTGATTCACATTATTTCGATTTTTGACCAGCTGTTCGCGACCCATTCAGTTCGGGACCCAGTTGGACAGACTTCACACACTAGTCGAGAACCACTGGCATTAATGGGTTTCAAAATCCAAATTGGCCATTGGTTGCTAAATATAATATACAGGTATCTAACCCTGTCTCTTATACACATCTAGATGTGTATAAGAGACAGCCAAGGCACTTCACAAACATTTATAAAAAAAATAAACAAGATACATTAAACACAACAGGAAAAAGCCTATATATATGTATGTATGTTCCCTTCAAAATACTGCATAAAGAACTAAAGCAGGATGGAAATTTACCAAAAAAAATTTATGCTGTGGGGCAGCGAAAGGAGAATATATAATAATAATATTCAACTGATTGCAGGGTAATTTATTAATATCTTAGTGAGTTGCTACATCTATACCCTCTTTTATTTACAACAGATCTAGCTGCAGAAACTGTTAATTTCCCATTTTCTTGTCTCTTTTTCTCAAAATCTCTCCAGCCTCGCTTGTTAAAATAAATATGACATTGAATAACAACATTACATTATGTGACTGTCTCTGAACTTGACAACTAGCGCTGCTAGTATCTATCGGTTGCTTGACTCATTTTTTAATCTTTTGAATTCCACTACACTGTGATACCTCCACACTTCTGGTGAAAAAGGAGAAAAAAGGTAGGAGAGGAGGGCGTGTGAGATGCTGATCATTATTTCTCTGAGGAGACCCCCCACCCCCTCCACCCTGCTATCTTTCCTGTTAATCTACCATCTTTCTTTGTCCTTATATCTCCTCCTCTTCCTCCTGTCCATCTCTGCTCTCCACTTCTCGTTTCATCTTCACATACAGGAATGGAGCATGGTTTCTTTTAAAGACCAGCGGGTGTGCTGCTGTGTCTAATAGCACAAAAGTGTGCGTGTGTGTGTGTTTGTAAAACCTGCCTTAAAGTCCTGCACAAGGGAGCTGTGTTATAGTCACTATGCCTGAGTACAGTATGAAGCTAATGAGTGTGTGTAGGGGTTTTAGGTTGGTGTGTGTGTGTGTGTGTGTGTGAGTTTGAGATATCTTGTTTCCACAGGGGAATCTAAGCCCATTTCCACTGTCTGCGGTAGCAAACCAAGTCAGCAGTGCATCGATAATCTATTAGGGTGGAAATACAGACACACAGGATACACACTAACACACACTCACCCACACCCACATATAAATATATTGTTTTTTTTCTTCTTACCTGCTCCTAAATATTTGCTGTGGATTTGGGCTGACGTGAACCAGGTTGACTCCGCTGTACCTGAAGCGAGATTACAGAACACGTATAAGATAGTACACAGATACTATTTACGAAAACACATAAACTGCACAAGAGACTATTGTGTTTCCTAGTAGTACTTTTGCTGTGTCATATTCAAATCCCATAAAACTTCAAATGCTGTGAAAGTGTCCAGATTTAGATTTATTTAGATTTATTGGGCTGATAATCAGTTACAACCTCTTCTTGATTTGTGATAGAAGAGAGTCAGCTAAAGTAAAGGGAAAGGTTTACAGGACAGCGGTGAGACCATGATGTATGGACTAGAGACACTAGGAATAGGTAGAAGACAAGAGGCAGAGCTGGAGATGGCAGAGGTAAAGATGCTGAGATTCTCTTTGGGGGTGATAAGGATGGACAGGATCAGGAACGAGGTAATCAGGGGGACAACACAGACAGGAAGGTTTGGCAAAAAAGCTAGAGAACACAGATTAAGATGGTTTGGACATGTTCAGAGGAGGGACAGTGGTTATATTGGGAGAAGAATGTTGGACATGGAGCTACCAGGTAAGAGATGAAGAGGAAGGCCAAAGAGGAGATTTATGGATGCGGTGAGGGAGGACATGGAGGTGGTTGGAGTTGGAGTTGAGGATGCGGAGGACAGGGTGAGATGGAAATTGTTGACTCTCCGTGGCAACCCCTGAAAAACGGGATAAGCCAAAAGAAGAAGAAGAAGAAGAAGAATCAGTTACAACCTGATTTCGATCTGACGTTGATTAATGACGATGATGATAATGACAATAATTAATAATGAAAAGTGGGACATACAGTAGAGTCATGGGTTAGGAGTGTCCACTGTCCAAGACCATAGGAGGACACAATTTTGCAAAGAAAAAAAGGTGAATTGGTGTCTGGCTGCAGATAAATAATGTTTCCTTTTGATCCAATCTGGCTGTTACTTACATTTGATCCATACCCACATCAAAAGAACTTAATAGAATGGCTAGGATTCCATCATCAATAATGCAACTATATTCGATTAGGACATATTTTCTCAGTGAAGACAACAACAATAAACTCAAAATGACACAGTGTCATTGATACAAGATTCTAACTTGTTTTACCGGTCAGGTAGCAGAAAGTTATAGGGTGTGTGCACTTGAGAAATCCTTGCTGTGTCCATACACAGTTAATTTTGGGTAGGAAGATTTTATAGGTAGGAAAATATTTCAGAACACCGGAAATTTAATTTTATTAAGGGATACTTATCTGCCACAACTTGCAGACATTTAACGCAAAAAGGGTTGGGGAACACTGATATAAAGCACCATCTCCTCCTACATAACTTCCAGGGTGACACCATCCACAGGAATGACCTCAGAAAGGTACAGTGTGATTTGGGTGGCAGTCGTGGAGACCTGCCTCCACCGCTTGTGTAGATCTTAGCTGTCTAGGACAAACACGTCTGAGTTTTCTAATTAAAACCACATTGGTCATTAATCTGTAGCCTGTATGGTTCAGATGACACCAGAACGAACTTTTGTGCTTTTGCCAATACAACAATTTTATAAACGACAAATATAACAACAAATATTCATTGTTTTGGCCCTGATAAAAGTTTTTTTTTTCATCTTATATATTTACCCAGAGTGGTTAGCTGTAGCACATGTATCTTTCTTTAATGGCTGCGGGGAGTCGATAGTGTGCATCAACGCTGTGCTAATTTCACAGACCCCGGGTTTAATTATTCATGGCAGCTACATAACTTTTCAATTAACTAATTGCCAGACTCTGCAGACGCTGCGTCCGTCAGGTCACCAGTCTCTGCAGAGCTGCGTCTTCACCTGAGCCTTAATACTATTTGATTAGGACATATTTTCTCAGTGAAGACAACAACAATAAACTGACGACAAACAAGCGGTCCATGATAATAGTACAAGACTTAACAGGTTCGTGGCACTAAAAAGGTTGGGGAACACCACACTAGATAAACAAAGTTACCAGTGATGTTATAGTATCTTTTATTTGTATTTTTTCATTCATTCATCTTCTTATCTGTTGCTGGGTAGCAGGGGTAGCTAGTCTCCACGACTGCCACACAAATGCACACTACGGTGAGTGGATTTGAACTTGAAGCCTTGCAGACCTAAGTCAACCATCTTAACCACGAGGCCACCACTCACACCCTGTCCTGCTGTTAAAGCATTGTTCTCATCAACATTCACCCGTCCGTACCCGTCTCTACACGTTCTTCCCAACATCCTTCCCAATATGTGCGATTGACAACACGTGTGTGTGTACTGTAATCAATCAAAAGATGTGCGAATGCACAGTGGGATCCTGGGATATACAGCACATATCTTTTTCTATATACTTAATGTGTACTTAAGGGTTGTGTATATGTTCCAGATTGTTTTTCTTTTTAGTACAGGGCTATTTAAGGGATTGCTGAAAATTGCAGTGTTGCCATGTGTCTGTTGCATCATGCACTGAAGACCAATGATTGCATGTTCTTTGTCCTCCTTATACTCTTAACTAACATGTAATGCCATGTTTTTGTTTGTCTGCCTCTCTGTCTGTGGTGACACTTGCTTTACAGTATGTGATGTCTCAGCATTTACCATAATGAATGGACTGATATACTTAAAAATTCAATTTTGTACTTAGTACTAACAAATGTTGCCAATAAACGGAAACTGACTCTAGCAGATTTTGGGCCGGTTACAAATATGCGACTAGCGTGCTTGATGCGGCTCAGATAGACTATTTGACTCATCGCCACTGCACAAACTGATAATAAGCATCCATTTGTCCTGCAGTAGCATGTTTGTAATGAACCGTTGGTTTCTGGAGCAACAGATTTGTGTTGCTTTCCTCTCATCAGAGGTAAGAAAATGTGGAAGCTGGTTGTATATTCTGATTGGTACGGTTATGAGAGTGAGAAAAAGGCAGTTTGTCTAAGCTTTTTTTTGTATACATTGAACCTCAGTAAACATTGTGACTATTGTTTTAAAGAAACTTCACAAAACATTTGGTGCCGTTTGTGTACAGTCTCTTTTTTGGGAAGAAATAAGGGCCAGGATTTATAACTGGCATAAAGTCACAGGCCAAACTCAATATATATTGACAAAATCAACTATAAATGTGCATGTTTTTTATATTTCTAAATTCACACATCCTTATATAAGGTATTTGTTTCTTAACGGGTCTATTTGTTGTTTTTTTTCCGATCCTTTTTAACGTAAATCTATTTTACAGAAGAAAATGTATGTGCTATACCAACAATAATGAATTATTAATATAACAACAATATAACAATTCTCTAAGGTCTACATACTGGTGGGCCAACAATAGAATACATTTGATTTTATCATATTTGTGGAATATATATATATCATATATATACATACATATATATATATATATACATATATACATATACATATATATATATACATATACATATACATATACATATACATATACATATATACATATATATATGTATATATGTATATTTTTACATATATTAATATTATTACAACATTGGAATCTATTTGGTAATAAAAAAATCACCTTCTCATGCAAACTGCACAAAATAGTGTTATCTGCCTCACTGACTCGCTATTGTTTTCACTTTCAAATGGAGAATCGATTTTGAATCGAATCGTGATCTCAATAATCGGAATCAAACCCATAAGAATCATGATGAAACACCAAAAGATTCCTCTCTGTAGTGTTCACAGATTATATGTTTTAGTCTTTAGATATTTTAAAACTTCAGAACTATCATAAAAAATACACTCTAAAGACCCAACATTGCCGATTTCTTTCTAGGTATATTGCTGTGCTTAAAATGTGGAATACCTCCTTATTTTACATGTATAACAAAGACCTTCACAATACAGCCTGAGGAATGAGTGTTTATAAACAGATGGGCACATTCCATGAGCTCCAACTTGTTTTCTCACCTGGCAGCTCAAGGGCAGGGTAACTGTACACTTTAACCTAACAGATGCTGCAGGGTCACTTCAGGTAAGATCTTGCCTAAACAGGAGTAATTTTCCAAACATATGTGAAAAGAAGTTGGCCTGGAATCACAACGGGCCAGGTATCAATAATTGGAGCCCTTAAATCCATTACTAAAAAAAAAAAACAGATCCCATCAATGTGATCTATCCCTCAAATACAAATTCAATCACATTACATATCTAAAACTCTCTCAAACTGCTTCAGAATGTCATGTTAAAAATAAAAACTGAATGAATAAGCAGGTTGTTTTAGTATTTCAACATAATGAGATCATGGGAAGTGGAGCAGTGGGCTAGACATGGCCCATGGGCTTCGCCATATAGACAAACAGGACACTCTAGAATATTAAAAATATAATGATAATCATTGTTTTTTACAACACAAATATATTTGAGAGAAATTTAGAAAAAAACACACTTGCTTTAGAAAAAAAAAACAAGGACAAACTTTCCTGAGAACAGAACCAAAGGTTCAGACTAAACTAACAAGTGTGTCAGGGTTTAGAGCTGCCAGACAAGACACATCCCACGTCATTCTCCTCCGCTGACATCCGCAGAGTAGACACAACTGGTGCGCAAAAACACACTAACACACTTTGATAAATAGTGATGCGCGAAGGCACAAACAACACGTGGGCAGACAAACTAGGAAAGAGCAAAACAACCGGCATGATGTAAGGAGGTGCAACATCGGGCATCATCATCACGCTCGCAGATCAAGCCTATTTATCAAGTCTAAAGTAGGACAGGAAGACCCTAAACATGTAGCCTGCTAATAGTAACACAGCTGTACACTGCACCTAAAATGACCTACTTATCAGTCCAGTGCAGACCTCTCTGAAATAAAGCCAGAACACCTGCGGCAAACCACGGTCAGCTGTTTTTCTCTAAAACAGTCTCCATTCATTTAATGCTGAACTGCTCAAAACAAAGCTAATGTTATTGTCTGAAAGAAAAACTTTATATATTATATATTTAAAAAAAAAATCACAAATCAATGCTCAAAATCAGGGGTGTGGACACTTTTTGTCTTGTGACTTTGACTTTTCAAATGACCGGGTTGAAGTGATGTACCCAGATTAAAAACTCTATCCATATTTACATATATACTGGATATGTTATTCTAAACATCATGTTATATATATATATATATATATATTAGGGGTGTGCAAAATAATTGTTTTGGATCAAACTGAACCGAATCGGATCGATCATTTAATATTTTTATGAATCGTTCCTGAAATGGATCG
>JAFBJS010003892.1:97748-121857 GCA_016785265.1 Paraplagusia blochii
ATGAATCGTCATGTGAGTGAATCGTCACACCCTTATTATACACTATATACAGTATAATTAGGGGTGTGCAAATTAATCGTTTTGGATTGGTTTGGATCAACCTGAACCAAATTGGATCTAACTGGATCGATCGTTCATTTTTTTATGAATCGGATCGTAGCCTGTGAATCGAGACATGAATCGGATCATTATGTGATTATGTATTGTCACAGCCCTAATGTGTATATATATATGTTATACTGTGTTACCTATATGATTCTCACTTTAGCCCAGCGATTAGCATCTTGAAATAGAATTATATCTCCAGTTGCGCGCGATCCATTAACACTCCTATGGAGATCTACTGGTCAATCCCGATCTACCTATTGGACACCCCTGCTCAAAATCAATAATTGACACAATCAACACTTTACTCAGTGTGGAGATCATTGAAGTTCAATGTATCTCAATCTTGCCCGAAAAAAAAAGAACTTGTTAGGTAGTTAAAAATGTATTTGTACGGTAGTTTAATAAATTACTTGAGAGTCATCATAGCTTGAAATCACTGCATGTATTAATGGTTGTTTTACACAGTAGTAAAACTGGAAAATATATCTAAAAATAGGTCTAATGAAATAGAAACAGGGTCTACATTTACATTAATCTCTTGCAATCATGTCACAATTTCTACACCAAATTTTAAGCAATAATTTCAGATATGCCTGAAATATTCCATCATCCTTCATCTTTCTGTTTGGATAATGCCTAGATCGCTGCCTTTAGGAATTCTTCCACAGATTATCCCTTTGCCTAAGCCACTCTAGGGTTTAGGTTGATATGAGAAGGATGGGGGAGGAGTAGAACAAGGACACGGAGGGGGAAGGAGGAGAATCTTATTTTAAGATGCTCAAGGTCTACAACTCTTGCCGAGCTAGTAGTTCCCCCGTGGACACGTTCTGTGCATGTCCAGGAATGCGCTCACTCTATTTTTGCTGTAACCCCCTCGCCACACCAATCCTGTCTCTCTTCTTTCTGCTGTTTTTTCACATTTTTCAGAGAGGGGGTGGGGTGCAGACAGACAGACAGCTAAGCTCAGTCACAGGAGTCCACATGATCTGCTTGACAACAGCCTGAGGGTCCATACACAAAGAAAAAAAAAATACACACAAACAATAGTCCCACAGTAGATATGAATGATTTAAAAAAAAAAGAAAAAATGACCAAAGTGAGGCCCGAGGATCGTGCCTTGAGGGCATCCAACCGGCTGATTCTTCAGCTTCACCTCCACTAGTCAGTATCTCCAGAAATATAAGTTCAACTTTTATGCCACAACAAAGACCAGCATAGATCTTTAAGATTTAGATAAGAAGGCTCATACCTCGATGGTGGGAGGAACTTGTATTGAATGGTGTGCTGGAGATCAGTAATGGGCAGTGACAAGGGGGTGGAGGGTATCTGGTCAGAGTAGTGATGACTTGAGACATGGGTGAGCGAGTTAGCAGCTATATTTAGACGGCATGTCATTTTTAAATTGTGGCCTGTTGAAGAATGAAACACTAGAAGATATACTCACACCCTTAATGCTGTACTAAAACCCTGTGAGGGGGCAGATGGATTTACAACTGCTACCTTTTTTTGTACGATCTGAACTAAAGCAAAAGACAAACCACTAATCAAGTGCAACATACTGTACATTGTGATGAAACAAAGAAAAACATGTTTGAAACCACAGCTCAAAAATAGTAGGTAGACAGAACTTTATTAATCCCTCAGGAAATTAAGGCAAAGTGAACAGTGTAGGAATGGTGCCATGCTCAGCACACCTCATTAGTAACCAGGGATCACCAAATTGTATTGCGTTTTAACTTTCAGCAGGGTGACGTTGGAGAATAAATATTAATGTTAATACATCATTTTATCCTTGGCAGATCAAATCACCCAGGCATACTCGGCAGCAGATCTGGTTTTATTCCTGAGACAGACTAAGAGATGCAGGATTGTGGATTAACAGAAACATTTTCCAAATCTGGAGTGATTTAAAACCTCAATCAGACATTTTATAAGACACAAGGTGGAGTCCATCCTGACAGACCAAGGGTCTTCAGACTGAAGGAAACAAGTTGCTAAGGTGAAGAAGATGCTCCTCGATGTTTAGTGTGGCCGAACATCAGTGGTGCCACATGGCAGGGAAAAGAGCTGCCACTATACAATGATATGACAATTGTATAGCTTCTTAAGTTTCAGCTTGTTTTGGTCTCCGGTTATTGTGTTCTGGTCAAGTGTCGCCGTTAACCAAGTTACCAAGTTAATAAAATTCCTTTTAAAAATCTATCTATGTATCTATGTATCTTTCTATCCATCTATGTATCTATCTATCTATCTATCTATCTATCTATCTATCTATCTATCTATCTATCCATCCATCCATCCATCCATCCATCCATCCATCCATCCATCCATCCATCCATCCATCCATACATCCATCCATCTATCCATCCATCCAATTGTCTGAGCTAAGCGCAGTTGCAGTCCAACTTTCAGTTTTTTGTGTAAAACAACGCCAGGGAGACGTTTACAATAACAAGTGGACATGAACCGTATCTTTGAAGAACAGTGCAGGTCTGAACCAAGCTCTCTGGTTTGCTTTGATGTGTGCAACGGTGACCTCAAAACAGGGCAAGTCCTCATATGCGCAGGGTGTCAGACAGCAACAATGACAAGTAATGTATTGCATGGAATGTGGACAACTTTGATGTGGGAACGGTGGTGAGTGTTGGGTTAGCCATAGATGAATGTAGAGGAGGAAGAGTTTTAATAGAAAAATACCAAAAAAAAAAAATATTTTGGTAAATGTTATTAGGAAAGTCCGTTAATATCCACTGATACTATCAGTAAAATTAATACTATCAGAGTAAATTGGTATTGGTTTTTCCACCGATATTCAAAATCTGATGCTGCAAAGCCAAGGTTTACGCAAATACGCTAGACACCCTCATGGGGACCTGACACTTAGACCGGTGCGTGATAAATGTCACCTTATGGCCTAGAGACACAGGCACAGCTATGTCTTGCAAAACTTCACTCAAAACCTTGCACTATTCACATTTCATGTAAGGTTTCTTTTTTTTTTGACAGACCATCACTATTTCAATTTCCTCTTACTGGGAAAACAGTTTTCTGGCATAATATACAGTATATATATGCAAATATATACACACACACACATATATATATATATATATATATATAGATATAGATATACAGTCATGGAAAAAAAAATATTAGACCACTCTGCTGTTTTCTTCAATTCCTTGTTCATCTTAATGCCTTGTTCCACTAAAGGTTTATCACCTGGGGGAAACAATGAACACAAAACCATGCAATGACTAAAAGCACTGTATTTGTCCAGATTAATGTAGATTAAGTGGAAGCAGACTTTTAAATGGACAAGGAATTAAAGAAAGAGTGGTCTAATATTTTTTCCATGACAATATATATTTACATATATGTGTATTTATATATATTTATTTATATATTTATATATATATATGATAAAGTCACAGCAGCAAAGAACATTTTTCCCAACTATATGGAAATAACTCCAAATTTGGAATTTCCTTGCCTACCCATAAACCAGGTCTGGAGTTAAGATTATTTCACCTTTTGCATATTTTCACATCATGTGACAGAGCACATACAGTGAGTAATTTTCTCCTGCAAATTTGTTGCACAAATTAAAGGATGGAATCAAATTAAAAGGGTGGAGACCTTGTCTCTGTGATGCAAGCAGCGCTAAATCTGGGAAGAAGAAAGAAAAAAAAAAGAAATCCCACAACTGCAGTCAATATGCTGAAGCATGTGTTGAATGTAAAATTAGTGTTAGAGAGGATGAGAAAATCTAACGTTTACTGCTTACAGGCAAACCTGCTGCTGTGTTTGAGTAAATAAATGACGCCCTGCACTTTGGTTGCTAGGCCGCCTGCTTTGGACCCTTGTGACCTCAGCAGTGGCTCGGCACTTCATCTTCTGACCACTCCCGCCACACTTTGAGCACAAAGAGAGTGTGTGTGAAGATAGTCTTCATCATTAGCCCTGCAGATCTTATTTCACTGAAGAACAGTAGGATTCTTGGCCAAGTACCCATGCAGTTGCTGTCATCAAATCTTTACTATGTCGATATAAACTTCTTCAAGCAAAAAGTACACACAAAGACAACAAACACTATTCCACTGTACAAACACAGCTTGGCAAACTTTACGCGCATGTCCATGAATATAGGTGTGTGTATACGTGTGTGTGTTTCTGGCTTGCTGAGGAGGCATCGCGCCCTTATTTATTCATCAACCTTCTGGTAACCAGCAGTAAGAGACAAGGTCAATACATAATTGCAAACATGTGGACACAGGCGTTTAATTGAACACATCTTTCAGCCATACTATACACCAGCCGTGTCCAACCTATTTTCACAGTTAAAATCGAGAAAAGAAGTAACGGGCCAAATATATTTAGAATCTCACACGTGTGTTATATAAGGACCATATACTGCAGGGGTGTCCAATAGGTAGATCAGGATCTACCAGTAGATCTCCAAACGAGTGCTAATAATAATAATAATACATTTTATTTAAAGGCGCCTTTCCAGACGCTCAAGGTCACCGAGTGCTGGTAGATCCTGAACAATGACATAAAAAATAAAAGTAATAACAACTAGAGATGTAATTCTATTCCTACATGCTAATTGCTGGGCTAAAGTGAGAATTATATAGGTGTTGAGTCAGACAGTATCTTCTTCTTTTGGCTTATCCCGTTTTTTTAAGGGGTTGCTACAGCGAGTCAACAATTTGCATCTCACCCTGTCCTCCGCATCCTCAACTCCAACTCCAACCACCTCCATGTCCTCCCTCACCACATCCATAAATCTCCTCTCTGGCCTTCCTCTGTCTAGCATTCTTCTCCCAATATAACCACTGTCCCTCCTCTGAACATGTCCAAACCATCTTAATCTGGCTTCTCTAGCTTCTTTCTCCAAACCTTCCTGTCTGTGTTGTCCCCGGATCACCTCGTTCCTGATCTTGTCCATCCTTGTCTCCCCTAAAGAGAATCTCAGCATCTTTAACTCCTTCACCTCCGCCTCCTGCCGTCTACCTATTCCTAGTGTCTCTAATCCATCCATCATGGCTGATCTCACCTCTGTCCTGTAAACCTTTCCCTTCACCTTAGCTGACTCTCTTCTATCACAAATCACTCCTGAGACCTTTGTCCAGTTGTTCCATCCTGCCTGTCCTCTATTTTTCTCCTCTCTGCCACAGTCTTCACTGCTCTGAACATTTGAGCCTGAGTATCTGAACTCCTCCACCTTCTCCACCTCTGCTCCTTGTAATCTCACCACTCCACTTTTCATTCACACGCGTACCCCGTCTTGCTACGACTGACCTTCATTCCTCTTCTCTCCGGTGCAAACCTCCACCTCTCTAGGTTCTCCTCTAGCTGTTGCCTGCTCTCACTGCAGATCACAATGTCATCTGCAAACATCGTTGTCCAGAGTCAGACAGTATAAAACATATGTTAATGTAGAGAGTAAGATATACAGTTTATGTGGGTTACTATATCTAGAGTTTTCAATCTTGGTAGATCACTTCAGCCTTGAAAAGAAGCTCACAAGACAAAAAAGTGTGGACACCCCTGATCTACTGTATGTCCTACCTTAGTTAGACTATATAGTATATCTGCTGAAACAAAAACAAGGCTGAGCCACCCAAAGACTTGTTGACTGTGATGAATTAAAGCTCTGAAGGCAAATCTGAAAAAAAAAAAAGAAAACAAAAAAAAACAGACAGCTGGAGTGTTAGCACACAGCGATTAAATGCACCACATCTGCTGAGTCAGCACAAAAACACAGAGGAAAAAAAAAAAAACAGAACACAGAGGCACTCGCTACAGGGACCAAACACAAGCACACGCAACTATAGCTGAAACTTTGAATATTAAAGTTGAAGTTTTGCACCATAACTTGGAAATATGTCTGCAGTTCCACAAGCACAGCGGAACAAAAGAAATTTGGAAACACTGAAGACTGAACTGGGAACAATCAGTTTGTGCACGTGTTACTTGGCATCTCGCTCCTCTAAGGGCAACATACAAGAAGTAGTTTTGTGTAGTGAAACAGTGTGTGTGTGTGTGTGTGTGTTTTATTTGGTCAGCGCTTTAATTGTTGGCAAATGAAGGCCAGGGCTCACCATGAGTCCAGACAAGGAAGAGGGGCCACCGCTGTCAGAGTCAAACACAAACCACATGCAGCTGTTCGGAGTCTGCCAGACAAGCACGTGACACATGGGAGAACAGATGAACATCGTAGTGACAGAGACAGAAAACAAATCTGCTACTGCAGGATTGCAGGTTTTTATGGCTCATCGGGAATTCTGCGTCATCTTGCGAGTAAAAAATGTTCAGTAGGTCAAACACACTGATGACAAATCTGCAGCACGAGCTCAAAAGATCATTGTTGCGGGTGCAGGACCTTTGGCTGTGTTTCTTAATAAGGAAAAAAAAATGTGACAGAACAAATGTAATCAAGGTTTGACTATTGATATAAACATCTCTGACCACTGCCATGTCGCGAGTATCTATAAATCTACCTAACTATCTACCTATCTGTCTCTATCTATCTATGTATCTATGTATCTATCTATCTATGTATCTATGTATCTATGTATCTATCTATCTATCCATCTATCCATCCATCCATCCATCCATCCATCCATCCATGACCATCACCTGTAGGTGGTGACCCTACAGGATAGAACCAACCACCCTAACAGGTATTCAAACTCTGGGAGTTCCACACCAATGACAGTGACATTACCTCTGGGGCAAAGCCCCATATCAAACCAGCAACCTTAATTTTTTTGATGTACAAAGCTACTTTGTTCCCAACTCGACTTCATAGGCAACTGAGTCAGCGCAAGTAAAATTCTTGTTTTTGAAATACTCAAAAAAATCAGTTCCTTCACCTTTCCACTCAGTCTTTTCAGAGCAACAGTTGTTTTCAAGGGAAATCTACCCTAAACTTTTCCTTTGAGTGCGTTATCTGATACTGGGTGTGTACCATGTTTAGTTTGCACTGAACTGAAATGTACATCTTGAGAATCTCATTAAAGACAGAAAACCTCCGGGATCATTAGTCTTGGTTTTCGAGCAGAAACATTTGATCAAGGGTTGTCAACATTTACATTCAGAGTAAATTCACACTTTTTTCAAACCTATGACAGTGAGTTACTCAACTGCGTCCGTGCATCATTGGGACACATATAAGGTTGAATGTGTGTGTATTACGGCAACATACACAACAATTGGCGACGAGTATGGGATTGAACCGAGCGGACTTTGAGTTCTACGAGGAAAGTGGAAAACTTCAACGAGGTGAAGAATGGAAAACAGACGAAAAAGGCCGGGAAAAAGCTGAGTTAGCGACAGTAAGCAACGGCAGGCATGGCAGGAATAATTGGACAGTTTTGATAGGGCGTCAGAGAATTGGACGACGTACGTTGAAAGGTTGGACCAATACTGTGTCGCAAATTATATTCCAGAAGGAAAAAAGTTTGCGGTACTGCTTAGAGTAATGGGAACTCAGACAGTCATGGAAAAAATGATTAGACCACTCTGCTGTTTTCTTCAATTCCTTGTTCATCTTAATGCCTTGTTCCACTAAAGGTTTATCACCTGGGGGAACAATGAACACAAAACCATGCAATGACTAAAAGCACTGTATTTGTCAGTAACGGAAGTGATTTTTGTCACTGTCAATTAATCCATGCAAAATGGCCAGAAATCAGCTCTGAAATTAAACTTAATTATGAGTCTTTTTTGTTGTTATTATAATTTTTTCCAGATTAATGTAGATTAAGTGGAAGCAGACTTTTAAATGGACAAGAAATTAAAGAAAGAGTCTGATAATTTTTTCCATGACTATGTATATAACTTGCTACAATAAGTCATACAGAGACATAAAAGTTAGAGTTTTAGAACTTCATTTGAATCCTAAACCCCTCGTTATCGCAGAACGTTTCAGATTTCATAAAAAGGAACAATTACGTCCATGCATCATTGGAGTTCATACAAGATTGAATGTGTGTGTATTACAGCAACATAGACCACACTCGGGCAACAGCTAAATATATTACATAACATTGAAAACAACAATATGTTTGTGTTTGTTCACATATTGAGCAATCTTCAATTTGTTTATTTGCCAGTCAGATATTGGTCACTTTTAACAGCAACATGTTTTTTTTTTGTTTTTTTTTCTTTTTTAATTAACAGGAACGATGCAGTCACAACAGAATTTTAATTAAAAACCTTGCTGCCTGCAGAATTTAATTAATCAGGCCAAGCAATTTAATTTGTAAAACCCCATGATACGGGAGTGGAGGCTGGTGCAACGTCAACTTGTTACAGCAACCTACTGTTATTAAAGTACAAATTCACATTTGCACTCAATCTCTGAATTTTGACTTTTCAGACCTGCCGCTACTTGATTAATCTTGGTGAAGCGTTTAGTTAGGTTATGTTGTGGTTAGCAGAGGTTTTAGTTATTACTCTCATGATATCGTTCCAACAGAGATTTTGTGGTTATTCATATTATCAGTAAGAGCTTTTCAATGCATTTGCCCCAAAAAACCCTTGCTTGCCCAGCCTGTGGTTTGTACATATTGCAGCTCTAATCTTACAAACCCACATTTTATCTGCAGGACGCCCCTGACACGTCTACCCAGATCACAGAGACAGAGAAAGGGGCGACAGAGGGGGGAGGACAGAGATGAAGGGAGGGAGGATGACCTGTGCTTTTGATGTAAAAGTTTGGAGCCGATCAAGGAAAATCTTCAAACACTGCCAAAAAAAAACCCCAAAAAGATTACCCTCCATGAAAACACCTCGACTCCTTTGTCTAAGTAACAGACACTGCACAATGTCAGCTTGCCCTTTGGTTAGAAATATAAAACAAAAAATTGGAGAAAAGGCAGAGACGGGAAGACTTCTGTCATCTGGCTTTTGGTCAATCCTACTGTTGTCAATAAAGCAAGAAAACTGACTTGAAAATTAGAACACTAGTAAATAGATTGAGTGAAAAATGAGGGGCCTTTAAGTGGAGTAATGAAGAACAAATACAAGATTAAAAAATATATGTCAAAAATGCGTTTGAGAATTCTTCCAAATGTATTTGTGAATTGTGGAACGCGCATGCAAATGTGCTTTTAATTTGTCAAACTACATGCACACAAATTTGTATTTTTAAGACTCGTCTTTCGCCGACCAGATTTGTGAGCGTAACTTTGCTACGTCACCCAGTCACCAGCCAATCAGAAGTTTCACTCGTTTGCAGCCAATCACACAGCAGTGTCCCAATGAGGGTCAGTATGTGACGTCACTAAACTGCGTCCAAGAACCATGTTCACGTTCTACAAAAATGGCGTCTGGAAGCAGCAATGGCGAGCGTTTGAGTGTAAGTATGTAAGCGTGTTACCACATGATACTTGAATGCTCGCCATTATTGTAGGACGTAAATTTGGTTCTTGGACGCAGTTTAGTGACGTCACATACTGACTCACGTGGGGACGCTGCCGTGTGATTGGCTGCAAACGAGTAAAACCTCTGATTGGTTGGTGACGTAGCAAAATTACGCTCACAAATCTGGTCGACGTAAGACGAGTCTCAAAAACACAAATTCGTGTGCGCGTAGTTTCACAAATTAAAAGCACGATTTGCATACGCGTATCACAATTCACAAACGTATTTGGAAGAATTCACAAACGTATTTTGACGTGTGAAGCGTTGTTTGTGTGCTATTCTCAGAATACGCACGTGGGTCCGTGTTTACGTGTGTGTTCTTTTTGAGACTGTTCTGACTCCATAGCTCTGCCATTAGATGAATAACTTTACGCAAACAGAAATACACTCCATCCATTGCTAATGTGGTAAATTACTATTATAGCTTGGATGTCTGGTTCTTGGTGTAATGTCTGGAGGAAATGGACCTCTATACATAGTGACTAGAGGCCAGAAGGCTAATGGAGGCTAATATACATGTGTATATGTAACAGGGCATTAAACAGTTTCAAGGAACGAAAACCAGAAACTTTTGCCATTTTGCTTGGAACAGAGAATAGATTGTTGTTGTTGTTGTCCAGGAATAGATTTTTTTTTCTGTTTCTCTTTCCCATTCCTGTTGTTGCTGGTGAATAGGCTGATGCCAGGACTAGGATGACCAGGTTCGAAACCCATATCACTACTAATATTATAAGCCACTTTGATTTCCTACTGGAAGAACTTCGACTGTGTTTGTTAGATATATGTATATATGTGAAATTGTTTATAGTAATTGCACCTTTGTACTGGTTTTATTTTATAGTATTTTTATGCTCTGTCCATATAGGGAGTGGATCCCTCTCCTGTGGTTCTTCCTAAGTTTTCCATTGGTTTTCTTTCCCCTGTGAAAGCAGTTTTTTTTTCCCTCTGTAGTTTTTCCTTACCCTGGCCTTACCCTGGCTGAGGTACTATCCTCTGTCTAAGGACAGAGGATAGTACCAACCCTGTAAAGCCCTATGTGACAAATCTGATTTGTGAATGTGGGCTATATAAATGAAATTGGATTGATTCATTATTTAAAAATAATAGTTACCAGTTAATAACTGTTGTATTTTGTTATTTCAAATCCTCTGCAGCCCACAATAAGTCATTTGTCTCCTAAAACAAACCATCCATCCACATTTTTTTTTTGTTCTAACCGGTTCAGGAGCGTCACTGTCATGGTGGAACCCACAACTAGTTAGCAAACAAATTCTAGTTCAAAACCCTGGCTGCCATAGACATGGCTGCCATAGACAAGGATATTGATGACTGTATTTGTAGGCAACACAGGATATTTATAGAAATAAATAAAACAGGGATGAATTGTTTACCGCTATTTATAAATAAGCATCTTTGTTCAGGAACCAAATTTATGTTTCCAATTTCCGTTATTTGCTCCTTGAACCGATTCAAAGCCCTGTAGCTTCCAAACGCTCATGGCTTAGCGTAAAGTCAAAGGTGATGTGCGTGGAAATAGGCAGACTAACAGCATAAACAAAGTCAACAAAAAGGGATTAAACAAGATTGATTCCAGACAAATATGTAAATAAGCATCAGCCAACACACACACACACACACAAATACGTACACAAAAAAAGGGTACGTGGCAGCCGGGGACAGCTAGCCACAGAGCTAGCCTCTCTTGGTAAGGCAGCTGGTTTGATGTGGAGCCCACACACAGCGACAGGACGACAGACACACTGTAACACAAAGACCACAGGGAGAGGGGGGAGGTGAGGGGATGTGGTGTTGGTTTGGACTTCTCTGTATGTATGTTTATATGGGAGAACTGATAGAACATCTGTACGTAGGGGGAGCGTGTGAACGTACGGGAGGACAGGAAGTAGTGTGGGAGAGTCAACTGTTAAAGGAGTTAGCAGCCTTAAGATTTATCTGGAAGAATTATGACTTCTTACACATTCTAGAACTTAAAAAAAAAAAAAAAAACTTCTCTTACAATAACACCAATTGTGAACGTTATAAATGACAAGTAAATTTATGTTTTTTTTTATCCCATAATGTTGCTCAGACACTATATTATTGTGTGGACTTTAATATTAGCAGTAAAAATTGATACTGCATTTGGGAAAAAAAATAAATAGAATGTTTAGGAAATGCACATGTCATAAAGGAAATGAAAGGGGAAATAGGAAAAGAAACCTCAAACGATCAAGAGTGAACAGACAGGAAGTCTAGAGAGAGAAGAAAAGAAATTATGGTGGAATAGAGAGAGTCTGTCTGGCTGTGACCCAGTTTTGTCTTAGGTTTCAGGAGAAGCTGGCTGGCTGGCAGACTGGCTGCGCTGGCCTGTGGCCAGGCCACACACTGTGCCACGCTGCCCAGGAAAAGCCCAGACTTGAGGAACATGAGGTTGAGGGGCTGGGCTGACAAAATCAAAGGCCCGCCCTCCTCCCTCAGCACTCCGACAGGCCCCATGGGTCACATTGTGTCCCCGGCTCAACCACTTGACACATCTGGTCTGTGGTCAGGACGAGCTCCACCTGCTTATGTGCCTCAAGGCAACAAACCAGTCTGAGCTTGACCAGAGCTGCAGTGACCTGTGGTAAAAAAGAAAGGTTGAATTTGCACTTTTGTTGACTAGACTACAGAAGTCTCTGTCTCTGACATCACAGAGAAGGTACAGTATGTCTTGCATAGGACTCTCGGCCTTTTTTTTTTCTTTCAGCTCGTCTCTTTTGTCAGGGGACGCCACAGCAAGTCAACAATTTCCATCTCCCTCTGTCCTCTGTATCTTCAGCTCTAACTCCAACTACCTCCATGTCCTCCCTCACTGCACATAAATCTCCTCATTGGCTTTCCTCTTTTTCTCCTGCCTGGTAGCTCCATCTCTAGGATCTTTCTTCTAAGAATATAACCACTGTTCTTCCTCTGAACATGTCCAACCCTTCTTAATCTAGCTTCCCCAGCTTTTTCTCCAAACCTTCCTGTCTGTGTTGTCCCCCTAATCACCTCATTCCTGATCCTGTCCATCCTTGTCACCCCTAAAGAGAACGTCAGCATCTTTAACTCTTTAACTGTTTTCTGCCTGTTCCTAGTGTCTTGGCCAAACACTGAAAATAATCGCAGATAATGTAAGTATTGCCGATCCACTAATAATCTCACCATAAAAACTTCTATAAAGACTCCGTATTTATATTACAAGCCCAAAAAGCGAAAAGGAAGGAAGAAAAATCTATCAAATGTCTTTGGATTAAAGAAAACACTTCCTGTAAAGATTCCTGATGTCCTATTTATAGATTAAATGATGAATTAGCAAAGCATTAGGAGGCAGATAAAAAATAATTACACAAAATTAATGAGGCTTTGTGGAGCAGGTTGATTAGGATAACCTGCTAATCGAGCAGAACGCCCGGGGACAAGTGAGAAAAATAAAAGCCATTAAATGATTGGAGTGGAGTACAATACTCGTCTAATAAAAACAGCACATTCAACACTAATTGTCCATTGCCCATGTATAGAAAAAGCTGTTGAACATAAGGAGGGGCCACATCTTAGATTGTGATTAGTTACTTTATTACATCATTTACTAATATAACCCTTGAGTGTCTTGTAATTAGAAGAGTGCATTTCGTCTCAAAGATTCAGCTATGGGTAATTTGGGTGATGATATCCATCAGAATTCAAGGGTCATATTAATTTTATTTCTACTTAAATAAAACAGAAATACGTGAGAGTTTGAGTATTGGGCAAGTTGGCTGCACCTGTTATGGGTAGGGCAAAACGTGGGACAAAATAGGGTTCAACCTGAAACATGAACCCTGTATATGTATATATACAGTATATATAAATATGCTTGACTGCTTTGAGTAATGACATACTAGCGCCACTAAAACAGTGAGAAATTCACTGTGGCCCTGAAGTGCAAAACACTTTTACCAATACAAAATCAAAATTACACTTCAGAAAACAAATTTAAAAACCCTGAAACAAAAATACATTTATCAAAATAAATTGACAAATTCTGAAACAAATTTACAGATTCTGAAACAAATATACATTCATGAAAACAAATTTACAAACTCTGAAACCAAAATACATTTCTGAAAACAAATTTACAAACTCTGAAACAAAAACACATTTCTGAAAACAAATTCACAAAACCGGAAACAAAAATGCATTTATGAAAAAAAATGCTTGGATTCAGAGTTTGTAAATGTTTTCACAAATATATTTTTGTTCCAGAGTTTGTAAGAGTATGTTTTCTTAAAATGTAAATTTGTTTTCTGAAATGTAATTTTGTTTTAGTATTTGTAAAAGTGTTTTGCACCTCAGGACCACCGTACTTATCACATTTTCTTAGCTTTTTTTCTGATAGAAGATATTTTTGTAAGATTTCACTTGTACATGCACACCTGTGTGTTTGTGTGTTGAAGCATGTATCAGCCTGAGGACACAGAAATAAGACTAGTGTCTATTTTCCAGCTACCTGGACTAGTCAGTAAGTCCCTAACCTCAGAGACATGACAGACAAACACTTACATTATGGTAAAGAGCAGAGTGAGTGCCTTTGTGTACAAACACTTATATCTAGTGTCTAAAAATGACCTTTGTATAGAATCACTAAAGCTCATGTTTCTACCAAAGCCTTCCTCTCTCTGTCCCTGTGTGATGAGATATAATGTTACCACTGGCTCCAGACAGCATGGCTAATACTTCACCTCCCCCTACTCCTGTCCTACCTCCCTCTCTCACCTGACCGGAGGTAGAGAGGAAGGCATTGAGGGAGAGGATGAATAAAAGAGTGAGACAAGTGAGAGTATAGGAAAGATGAAAAAAACCTGAATGGAAGAGGAGAAAGGGGAGACACAGATCAGCTGAGATTTATTTAGGAGGGGCTAGAGAAAGATGAGAATAGAAGATTGTCTCCTCCACCTGTGAGAATTCTATAGGGAGAACACAAAAAGAGGAGACAAGGGATGTGTGGTAGCCACAGCAGTCGATACAGAAACCCAAGATGACAATAGTTGTGGGGCCCATGTGACCACTGCTTGCCCCCGTTCCACATGTCTCTCTCTTCTTAATCAAACTAGGTTACTGTTATCTCTGTGCAGCACAACTCACAGTTCCAGAAAAATAAATCCATCTGTTTATATGTTTATAAAACTTTGTTTAGACCTTTCAAAATACTTTGCAAGGTCCATACAGAATGGTGGCAACGTTTGGTCTTGAGTTCGACACCCCTGGTCTAATCCTTACACCAAAAAAAACACATGACAAACTTTAAACGCACATTAATGACAATTTGCAACAATGCATGTAGAATAGATTTAACAGTATTTTGGAAGAATGTGCTGGAAATATGGCTAAATGCTCAATGCTTTTTTTTTCTCTCAGTATTTAGCTAGTTTGTTGTGGAATGAGAGGATGGCAGCAGACTGTTTGCGAAATATATTGGCGACTTTCAGCCTTAGCTTTGATTAAAGTATGGAGAAGAAATGGGAAAAACCTTTAAACTCTTTAAATTAGAGCATCTATGTAAACTAGATAAACAACACGTAACATTTTCTTAAGCATTGCATGAGAACGGTAGATGTATAATCACATTATAAACCAAATATATAGTTTAGACAATTTTTCTCAGTTGGGTTACGAAGCTAAATGGGTCGCATCAGGCCTCCAATCCTTAGTTTACCCATGTCTGGCACAGATAGTGAGCATCAGAGTGCAACATGGCGCTGCAGTCATGCTAGATTTTCCATCCTGGCATAGACTCAGGCTTCATTAAGTGCTTTTGTCATGCTTGTTGACCATGGTTCATTTTCCCTTTGTTCATTTTCCACGTATTTTTGTTGCTATCAGAGTATGTGAATGGCAGATGAGCCACAGAGGAAGACGGTGATGAAAACTGAAAACAGAGTCAGCCCAGATGTTAAGATTTTTCTATTCTGGGCTTCAACTAAAGCGGGCATGTAGATGTGTGTGTGTGTGTGTGTGTGTGTGTGCACAAATGCTATTTTTATACCACAGAATAGTCAAGCACTCACTTTCCTCCCAAGTCTCACTGACTACACAAGTGCACACAGGGAGACTCTGGGCTTGTGTTTGGTTTGGATATATATAACATTTTAAGATATAATATCTTAACATAGACAGACTGGGCCATATTGAAGACTTAATATACTTCGAGTGTCCTCTTCACTAAATCCTCTCACTTGCTCCATATGATGTGAATGAAATAGTTGGGGTACAGTACACTCACAGCCTTTGTTTGTGCGTGCGTGTGTGTTACATCATTTATAAGGCGGTCATGCTCTATTAGCAAAGTTTGATTCATAAAGAGGAAGCTCCACTGAAGCACAATAGAACCATTGCACTCAGTGAGCGGGAAAAAAAAGGAATTATGAATCGACGGTGGAGGGACAGAAATGCGTGTCCCCGGAGAGAGATAGGATAAGAAATTAACAAAGAGAGGACGAGAGCCAGGAAACAGGAAGAGTGGGATGGAGAAATGAGATGAGGTATTGACTGAGCTATGCACAGAAAAATGTCTAGTGAGAGCGGAAATGTTGTTCGTGCTCTGGAACAGTGGTCCCCAACCGCTGGGCCGGGGACCGGTAACAGTCCGTGGGTGAATTGGTGCCGCAGAGAAATAATGTTTCCTTTTGGTCCCATCTGGCAGGGGTGGGCAAACTTTTTGACCTGCGGGCCACAATTTCTCCTAAAATTGGACACGGGGCTGAGTCAAGAGCAGAGACAGGTAGCGTTTGTGTAAGCTCAGATAAATGGCAAGTAAAAGTCATGTATCAAACCCAAAATACTACACTTCTTATAACCTTTATAACGTCATCTACTGGGAAAATGCAGGCATTGTAGGGAAAAGTCGGAAGTTTAATTATAATAAAAATAAATTATTTAATTTGGACAGGTATGGCGGGCCGCATTAAAAGGCTCAACGGGCCGCATGTGGCCCCTGGGCCTTAGTTTGCCCACCCCTGGGCTATAACTAACACTTGATCCATACCCATAACAACAAAAGGACTTAACAATAGAATGGCTAGGATTCCATCATCAATAATGCAACTATCTTTGATAGGGAAATATTTTCTCAGCGAAGACACCAAAAACAATAAACTCAGAATGAGGCATTGATACCAGATTCTAACTTTTTTTTTTACCTGTCTGGTAGCAGAAAGGCTGTGTGCACTTGAGAAATCCTTTCTTGTGTCCATGCGCAGTTAATTTGGGTAGGAAGATTTTATAGGTAGGAAAATATTTCAGAATATAGGAAATTTTAATTTATTAAGGGGTATTTATCTGCCACAACTTAACGACCGGTCCATGTAAATAGTACGAGACATTTAATCGGTCCGTGGTGCAAAAAAGGTTGGGGAACACTCACACTTGCTCTAGAAGATAACGTGATGTGTACCTGCTTTTTCAACAACAGAAAAAAAGTTATACTCTGTGACTGACATCTCTAAAATGATTGATCATTAATTTATAAAATAAAAACCTATGAAATGCATGACATCTCTAGACTACACTTCTGCTAGAGGAACTCTGGATTTTAAATGAGGCAAATCCAATGATGAAAGTTGGCAATTAATCTAAAAGCTCTGTCACAAATAAATTATTGATGCCTGCTATATGTGGTTGCTAGTGCTAACCCACTTTTTTTTTTAAAGAAGTCACTAGCTGACCATCAAACACACACCATACCACAAAATTGGGCTATCGACAGTGTATATTATACAGCATAATAGTATCTTGTTTTAGAATTAATACTTTGGTTTTCTTATCAGTAGCCATGGAAACACAGCAATGGTCATTCCTAAACAATGCCAGTCAAGTTGATGTGTGTTACTTCGGTAGCAAAGACAATGTATAGACACACAAGTGTAGTATTATTTACTGAAGTAGTGATTAAGCAGACTTTTCAGGCAGTGCCAAAATTAGTTATTGCTAATAAGTACTTGGAATATTACTCATATCTGTTTTTTTAAGTTTTTTTTATACCAAACCTTTCCTACAAATGATTACCGTTTTGTGTTGTTGTTTGAGCTAGTCATATAATATAATAGAAATACAGTAATGTTTTGTCCTGTCCAGAGAAGTAAAAACCTATGGAGTCAAAATGTACTACATTATAAACACACATCTGTTCCATTCTGCAAAAAAAAGAAAAAAAAAATAAAAAATCTGAAAAGACCAAAATGATTCGAAATGCCTGGAAGATGTAAAACCATATGTAGCCCAAATATTTTGGATAATTTGTATCCATGCTGCACTGGTCAACAGGGACATGATGTGATTGGCACCTGATGTCTGATCACTTGTGTTATATTAACTTTGAGTCAAACAGTTTAAAATAACTTTCAATGTCATCAAGGCAGAGCAGAAGGGAGCGGTGGATTCTTTATATCAGATATAATCAGAAGCATAAACACCTGCCAGATATGGATTCCACTGTAATGCCAGAATGTCAGTGATTTCTGAAATGAATTTACTTCACAAACAGATTAACTGTTTTCAAGTTCAAAGCAAACAGTAAAACATTTCAGTGAGTCTTCAGCCGGGTGTCTGGTCTCTTGAAACCGAAACTGTTTACAAGGCAACAGGAACAGCAAGACAATGTAATGCCAACAGATGCATAGACGAGTCTGCTGTTTGTGGTACTGGGAGTCTCGGGGCGGGGGCGGGGCGGCAGCTGCACACTCAACAGTACCTGGCCCCTGTTCAAACACAGCCCACCTCAGCCTCTGAGGCCCAGCTGAACTCCCTGACATGCAGATGCAGTCGCTGAACATATGAAGCGAAAAAAATACACAACCAAAAGTGTAGTTATGGCAATTGGCAAAAAAAAAAAATTGCACCTAACAAATGCATGCATGCAAAGAAATGTGCAAGCACATACTACTTTCGGAGACTCTTTTTTTTTTAGATAGTGCGTAAACATTCAGCATGAAATAGTCTGTGAATTTTTCAACATGTGCTCGTTTCCCTTTTGCACGTGCAACTGGCGGAAAAAAATACAGAGGAGGGGGCTGTGGGAAGAGGAGGAGGAGTGGGAGAGAGAGAGAGGGAGAAGTCAGTGAGGGCAAAGGCAGAGAGAGCAGCAGGAGAGAACAGACAAGGCAGCCAGAACCTGACTGTGAGAAAGAGAAAGGGTGAGAGGGGTAGAGAGACGGAGAGCGAGAGAGAGAGAGAGAAAACCCAGCTGACTTTGTTCCAAGCTACTCCCCTTAGCAACAGGGCCGGCTTAAGTCCTTCCCATTGGCTGGCTGACAGCTGACATCACAAACCAATGAATGGTTCCTCAGCCAATTAGGGGTTTCCTTGCAACTCTGCATTTTGGATTTCATTTTCACCATGGCAACACAACCCTGTTCTGCCGTCTCTGGATGCAGCGTGTGTAGTGTACACACAAAGACAAACAAAGAATGTGGTAAAGAGTAAAGGAAGGAAGGACGGCGATCACGTAGGAATGAAGGACGGAAAGGTGCAGCAAAGAGTGAAGCATTCCATGATGAGCCGAGGGAGAAGTGGTTAGAGTGTGGTCAACAAAAGTCACTAGGAGAGAACATGGACGAGGTTTGATGACAGACTAGTGGGCTTGGACCAAAGTATGCCTTGGTTTGTCCACACTGAATTCATGCTTAAAAGAGATATAGAGATAGATAGATCTCATCTATACTTATGTATACATCATATATACCATAAGATAGGAAATTAAGGGCCAAATATACACTTCTACTACATTAGCCAACTACATAAGCCTTGCAAAATTGCTATATTCTGTCACACAAATATCCACAAACTCAAAGTTTAAAGTATTGTAAACATATGCCTTTAGAGAATAGTATATATTTATTTTGCTTTTAGTTTGCAAACAAATTTCAATTGTGTTAACGCCCACAATCCTTTCTACATAACGCTTGTTATGTAAAAGGTTAGTTTGACCCATTTCAGTTTTTGTGTGTGACCAAAGTAGCGTTTTTTTCTTTTTTTCCCTCTAGAAAAGTTTGTGACTTTTCCCTCAATTACAGTCTTTAACTGGCATCAATGAAAGAGGCAAAATGTCTCTAAAAACAAACTGTCTCTGGAGACATCTCCCATGCTAAATAAAAAGTGCATCTATGAGGACTGAAAAGCCTCTTTAATGGTGTTGGAAGAAATAATGTTGTATGCATCTCCTTATTTAATGTTAAATCAACATTTTGTTGTAGTTTTAACCAAGTTTAGGACTGTTTGGATGTTTAGTGACCCACAACGTAATCAATGTAATTTTTTTTTTTTTTTTTTACAGGAAACTAAGAGAAATAAAACAAAATTTTATAATGGAGCTTTTGACCCATTATAAAGACAACTGTCTATAAATTATTTGAAAATCACAGCAATTTATGATTAAGACTATTTTTCTTTTCATGAAAATCTAAAATGAAGACACAATAAAACAATAAAAAAGCATCACAGTCTCAGACTATCAAAAAACATTATTAACATAAGTGAAATGGTGAAAACAGTTACCGTTATTTCCGGACTATAAGCCACATTTTTTGTCACACAATTTCAACCCTGCGGCTTATGCAGAGTTGAGGCTAATGTATGCATTTTTTCTAACTGCTCGAGCAGAAAATGTAAGAGTGAGACAGGTGGTGTCAAGGAAGACGCAAGTCACAACCGCCAATAAACACCATAGAAGAAGAAGAAGTTTACCGTACGGTGACGCGCTTTGTACATGAATCAAATTAGCATCAACTGACCCTCATCATGGAAAATGCAAAAAGAATGCGACACATGCGGCTTATGTATGTACAGAATGTTTTTTCCTTAAAAAAATGTATTTGGTGCAGCTTATAGTCCGGTGTGGCTTATCGCGGGAGATACGTTCCAAAAATAGCCCGCGATAGGTGAAATTCGCGAAGTAGTCAACTTTATTTTTTTACTGTTATTTTACGTTTTCTTACAAATAACTATAATAGTTTAAAAAACAGTGTTGTAAAACAATATTTTTTATATAGTAATGAATACAAGGTAGGAAACATTGTCACCCACGTATTTCACAGTCCCTGCTGCTGCGCCTCTTCGTCCTGACTCCGCTGCGCTGTAGTCTTTTCTACTGAAGGCTACACAGGGGTCTTTCTCCGAGAGAAGAACATCGTTATGGGCAGTTGTTGGCACTCTTTCTTTTTCTGTGCAAGAAGATTCTTATAAACTGACATACCACCTTCAAGTATATTTGTCGGCACAGAACGTTTTTTTGACATTGTGGGGTTTGTCACGGAGAAAAATTGCAAACGTAAATTTGGCAGAATGTACAAAAACGAAAACTGTTGGCATGGGTCTAATGAAAAACCAGTATCAACTTTTTTCACGTCAAGAAAACAGTAACGCCCCTGAGCCAATCAGGATTCACTGTAAAAAAGTCCACGAAGCAGCGAAGCCACGGTAGGTGAAGCTCGATATAGTGAGGGATCACTGTAGTCTGCAAATTACAGTACACGAAAATAACGCCCACTTTTTGTGCTGACATTTCTAGCATTTTACAGTCTACATCTATTGTCCCTTCGTTCATAATAAAACAAACAGCTGCATCCCCCAAAGCAAGAGTTATATTATCCCCCTTCGTTGTGGGCGTTTCAATAATTACCATACTGTCACCTGTAGTAAATAAAAAAAAAACAACTTTGAATGCAGCATGTACCATGTACAACCTTTAGGGAAAATGCAGTATAATCAAAGACAACAGTGGTGGGTTAGATTCCATGTTCTGGTATTCAGCTTATGTCACCTACTCTACAGGACCAGAGACAGAATTTTAATAAATAATAAATAAATTGAGACTTTATTTCAAGTCAGGTGAGGTGAACATGATGTTTGTTTGCATATAAGTGTTTCCATAATAATCACATTGAAATGATTAGCAAAGTGATTGCTAACTGTTCTTTGTTCTCTCGGTGAATATGGACATATGAAAGGCTTGAGGTGGAAGAGAAGTATAAACAACGCATGAGACGGAAGAATAGAAGTGGAGCCAGAAAGTCAAGGGGAATAGAGATTTTTTTTTTTTGAGTCAATGTGGTTCATGAGGAAAAACAGAAGATACAAAGATTAGACACAAGGTAAACTAGTCATTTGACTAAATTGACTATCAAATTGTTGTCAACTAAATGAGAACAAGAGCAGTGTGCCAGTCGGTCCATATAAGCTGAGAAACCTGAATCATTGTGGCTATGTCCACCAGATGAAGTTTGAAGGATGTCCACTCCACTGTCTTCTACCACAGTGGTCTCCAATCACTGGGCCGGGGACCGGTACCGGTCCGTGACTGAATTGGTGCCCGGTCGCAGAGAAATAATGTTTCCTTTTGGCCCCATCTGGCTATTACTTACACTTGATCCACACTCATATCAACAAAATAACTTAATAGAATGTCAAGGATTCCATCATCAATAATGCAACTATATTTGATAAGGAAATAATTTCCTAATGAAGACAACAATAAACTCTAAATGACGCAGATTCATTGATACAAGATTCTGACCTTTTATACCGGTCTGGTAGCAGAAGTTAAATGCTGTGTGCACTTGAGAAATCCTTGTTGCACAGTTAATCCGGGTAGGACAATTTTATAGGTAGGAAAATATTTCAGAACACTGGAAATGTAATTATAACAAGGGATATTTATCTGCCACAACTTAACGACCAGTCTGTGAAAAAAGTATGGGACATTTAATCGGTCCGAGCCGCAAACCAGGTTGGGGAACACTGGTCTACCACAAAATTAAAAGAGAAGCGTCAGCTCAACATACAGTCATGGAAAAAAATATTAGACCACTCTGCTGTTTTCTTCAATTCCTTGTTCATCGTAACACCTTGTTCCAATAAAGGTTTATCACCTGGAGGAAACAATGAACACAAAACCATGCAATGACTAAAAGCACTGTATTTGTCAGTACAATGTTATTGCTAGTGATGTAAGAATGGAAGTGATTTTTGTCACTGTCATTAAAACCACGCAAAATGGCCAGAAATCAACTCTGAAATTAAACTTAACTATGAGCCTTTTTTGTTGTTATTACATTTGTCCAGATTAATGTAGATTAAGTGGAAGCAGACTTTTAAATGGACAAGAAATTAAAGAAAGAGTGGTCTAATCATTTTTTCCATGACTGTATTTTGGGTCAAGTTGTCAAATTCATCAGCTAGTAGATTAAAGGTATGTCAGTCTTCTTTTGGGTTCAGAATTGGGCAAAACATGTATCTTAGCATCTGTAATTAGTCAGCCTGTTATATGTACGTATCTGACTGGTCAAAGATTAGCATGATCACTGGCAGAGGTCAGAACCTCATATAAAAGCTAAACAGGCTGACTGACATTTTTGTGGTTATTTACAACAGTAGTAAAGTCTGTTTTCTATTAAGGACTTCCACAAGTGCATATTAGGACAAGTTCATGGAGGCAACGTTGGGTGGAGTCAATTTCAGAACCCGAGCATCAGACCCTCAGGAAAAATGTGGTCATATGTTTATATATATTTTTTTTTAACTGTAAACACATTACCTAAATGTTATAGACAATTTGGCTCACAGATTACTTCACAAACCCAACTTTGTGTATTTGTTTACTTATTTTCCGCATAAAACACAGATTGAATGGACAGCATCGTTATGCTTTGAGAGCAGAGATATTGGCAGCGCGAGCTCCTCTAATCAAGTTAGATGTGATAACATGAGCAGCAGCCGGCTTTCCAGGAATACACTCTCTCTGCTGAGCATTCATTTGAGCATACATGGATACACAAGCACACAGAGAAGGAGATCCACCAATGGCGCGTGGAACACATGCAAATGCACTCAGAATGAGTTACCCTGCTGTTCCCCGGGTGTTCATCAGGTTATACGGGGTACAGCATTCTTTAGGACAGTGAATGCATCATGTCCGTACAAGTAGAGACCAAGCTTATAAACTCATTAACACATTCACAAACATACAAGCATGACTGTCGTAACAAGTACATAATTAGCTGAGTAATGCTGCTGGGTTTGTAAACAGGTCCTAGTATTGGACCACCTTGTTGGTGCCTTGCTGGTCGCTTCCCTTTTAGCTACAAACATGAACTCAAGGACCTGTTGACCTAAGCTATATTTGTATGTCAAAAAGAAAAGAAGAAAAAGAGAGTGCTACGTTTGGGTCAGTTATTTCCAAGAAGATCCCTATGTGTCACAAGTTTTTTTTTTTTTTTTTTTTTCCACAATGCCAGTTTTTGATAGGCCATGTCACTGTGTCACATGACATGGCTTCCATTTTAAAAGCACATGTGTCAAACAAAAAAAGTTTGCCCTGATTAAGACCTGTCTCTTATACACATCTAGATGTGTATAAGAGACAGCTCTTACTTGGGACATCTGAGAGGCTTCAGGCTACACCAAATCTAATTAGCTGTTGGAGTTTACCCCATTATTGCCTCATTACTGTTAATTGACCTCTCACAGACCTGTTACTGGAACAGTGGAAGGGATGCTTGTATACATAAGAGAACAT
>JAFBJS010003892.1:122217-137561 GCA_016785265.1 Paraplagusia blochii
GTCTCTTATACACATCTTACAAGTCGAGACCAAGCTTATAAACTCATTAACACATTCACAAACATACAAGCATGACTGTCGTAACAAGTACATGATAAGCTGAGTAATGTGCTGCTGGGTTTGTAAACAGGTCCTAGTATTGGACCACCTTGTTGGTGCCTTGCTGGTCACTTCCCTTTTAGCTACAAACATGAACTCAAGGACCTGTTGACCCAAGCTATATTTGTATGTCAAAAAGAAAAGAAGAAAAGTGGGGGTGCTGCGTTTGGGTCAGTTATTTCCAAGAAGATCCCTATGTGTCACAAGTTTGTTTTTTTTTTTTCCACAATGCACTGTTTTTGATTGGCCATGTCACTGTGTCACATGACATGGCTTCCATTTTAAAAGCACATGTGTCAAACAAATAGGTTTGCCCTGATGAAGACTGGTTCAACATTCGAAATGTGTTGGCATTATCCGACAAAATAAAGGAACTCTAACATCTCTCTACAAAATCAGTGTTGCCTCAGATTTTTTCAAGACTACCCTTTTTCAACAGGGAGCATATCATTTGGACACTTTGGAGATAGTCAGCTAAGTACTGAAATTTCTATATATGTATGTTTTCGACAATCCATCTATTTCCGTCCACCTATTGATTGCCAGATCACAATCGTCTTCCTGGTTGCCACCCAAATCACACATTACAGTACTTGCCCTTCAAGAACCTTCCTGTGGTGGAGTGGTGAGCCCACTGGAAGGAGACATCAGTCCTAATTGGGATTCAATCTCACCCAGGAGGTGAACTTTGAGATTTCACTACCATGACAGAGACATTGCCTCTGGATCAAAGTTGCACTGTTTTCGTATTTGACATATTCTAAATACAGTTAAAGTCCTTAGGATTTTTTTCGTCCTTGTGACTTGACAGACTGATCACCTCTGCTTCTTTGCAGGCCTACTTGAGATGTTATGACTTACCACTAGCCGTCTGAACAGGCTTTTTCCAGTCAACACATGAGACCATATAAGAATAGTTTCACATCAATACGTAACTGCCCTGAAATACTGCACGTATACAGTACACTATATCAACGTGCCATAACAATGTCTTGACTGCTCTATATTGCCCTCTATTGCGCCCTCCTGGGAAAAACTATAAATATACTGGATTTATACGTTTGTCTCCCCACAGCCTGTCCACACATTTAGTAATCAGCTGCATGTGAGTGCAGCTCTGTCTGGAAAATTTCAACGCAGGACAAAGCAGAAACCATTTTAAAACTTTTACAACCAGGTTTTATTGCCTTCAGAGCTATGAAATGTATTGGAATAAAATGTGGGCTACATACTACTTGGTTTATTATAAAAAAAGATGTAAAGTCAGGCATTGAGACCATAGCTAACTTTATTTGTCGGCTGTGGTCGCTTGTGGTTAAGTAAATCGACTATATGAAGTCAATACAGGTCTAATGACTTGGGTGGACTAGTACTTCATTCCTGTCAGGGTCCTGTCAGTCAGGGATCTAAGGGCTGGGACATGTAGAGAGCAACATTCCTTCTGACTCTTCACATGACTTATGATTCGGGGTCTAAATCTCCTACTCAGAAAACGATCCGATTTTAATCTCGATTCAAAAAGTACGATCCGATTTAGGGACGATTCATAAAAATATTATAAGATTGGGAGCAATTCGTTCCAGTTCGATTCGATTCACGGGCTGAATCGAACCAATCAGGGTTTTATTGATCTATACACTTGGATCTGACAGTCCACAGACCGATAACCGATTCAAACTGATTTACACTTACACACGAACCTAGTATTCCCCGATAATAATTTGTAGCACTTTCTTTCCCAACCGACTTGGGTCCGCAAGGCCTCAGGCTCAAACCACAAGCTGCCAGATTGCCACTGAGGTGCTTTGAGTGTAGCACCGTCCCAACCTTCATAACTTCTTGTGGGCTCACTACTGTACATACAGGAAGGCTCACAATTTTGTGTAATGTGATTTGGGTGGCGCCAGCTGCCACTGCGTTCGACAAAAGACAAGCAGATGAATAAATGAATGAATGAATGTACTTTATTCAACCATTCACTTCAATTTAGCTAGGTGTGTAACTTGTGTTACACTAAAGTGGTTTCTCTAGAAAGAAAATTCATATTGCTAAAATGATTGCGATTAAGAGAAGAGTAGCAGTGGACAGTAGTTATCTCAAGCTAATGCACTACTAGGATAGATATATAACTAGGGATGTCTGATATTGACATCTGCCGGTACCAATATGAACCGATATTGCCCAAACACTTCATTCCCGATACCAATATGAACCAATACCAATATATGCAGGTGATTTTCCCTGAATTAGTGTGATACCAGACTAAAAGCATTCTATAAATAACTGTGTACAACATTAACACGCTCCTTCAATATAAGTTATAGAAAAAATGACACATTTAGTTTTAACCACTTTGTCTGAAACAGTCCTATGATTCTTTGTGCAGCATTTGATGTAAACAAAAAATGTCTAGTGTTGGACAGAAGAACTTTCCAAAAACATTAATTAACATTATAAACCGGGCTCTTTAAGCCCTCACAACAATAGGCAAATATAAATGGGCACAGATAGAAACAGCTGCAGTATAAGAGTAAAAAGCCCTCTTTAATGAAGTCCACTGTTGTTTTTCTTTAATTTGCTGCATAAAAACGCCTTGTGATAAAGTGTTAAAATCTTACCCCCCAACCTCACATGACCAGCTCCTTGCAGTCATTAAGAATTACAGTTTGTCTTGGTGTTGTCCCTTTAAGATGACATCATTAGTCACATGCCGGTCAAAGTGTCAATAGTATTGGCTCAGGACCCCATGAGGAAGTCCAGCGTATATTTGCCAAGACCCTGGCATTGCAGCATCGGATTTTGAATATTGGTGAAAACCGATATGCTCCGATAATGAAAAAGGTTGCTTATATCGGCCTGATATTATCGGTGGACCGATGCATCGGCCATCCTTACAGATAACCACACAAAACACACATAGAGATGTTTATAATGGATATGTAATTGATTACCTAACGTGCCTGAAGCACATTCAGACCAAATATTATCGGTGGTGTGTCACTGTCCTTATAAGAAACCTGAAGGTTATCAGGGACATCTTAAGAGAAAAAAGTAGCTTTCTGTCATTTGTATAATAGATATTGTGCATTAACCAAGAGTAATGACATAAGACTTGATAAATAATCAGCAAATTATGACTTAATTTTGAAGCTGCTAATGTAATTTACACTAATAGACATATTAGCGTAACACAGTACAGTTTCTTCAATGACGCATCCATGCGAACAGTTTCCAGTTTCTTGAATTAATTTCCTCACAATGCAGTAGAGACATTGTCCTCAAATCAACTCCACACACGCTAACTGTATTGTCTAGCATTCTTTTACTGTATATCTGAATTTTTTGTAGAAATTTCACATTGATACATACAATGTTTGTGTGTTTAATGTTTGCCCAGAAACCAGGCTGAGTACAAGCATACAATGCTGTGTGCACTTGGCCGCTAGACAACAAACTGCAATTACTCCTCAATTGTTGCTGGGTAGATAGATAGACAGACAGACAGGAAGGCATACAGATAGACAGAACGGTGATAAATAGATAGATAGAAAGGTCAAAGATCTTGATCAAGAAGACAGGAGGCTTGCGTTAAAGATGCTGAGATTCTCTTTAGGAGCGACAAGGATGGACAGGATCAGGAATGAGGTCTTAAGAGGGACAAGACAGAGAGTAAGGTTTTGAGAAAAAGCTACTGAAGCCAGTTTGAGATGGTTTGGACAACAAGAAGATTTTTATGGATGCAGTAAGGGAGGACATGGAGGTAGTTGGGGTTAGAGTAGACGATATAGAGATCAATCTGAAATGGAAAACGTTGATTCGCTGTGGCAACACCCTGGATATTGGTAAGTCAATGTGTACTTGGGTTTACATAGGACAAAATACTGTAGTTGTTCTACTAAAAAGTGGAAAAATGGAACTGACTCCTGTCTCTCACACTCCTCGTCAACGTTTCCTCCACCTTGGTGTCAATGTGTACTTAGCTTTATGTGGGACTAAATACTGTAGTTGTTCTACTAAAAAGTGGACGAAAAAAAACAAGTTATCGTAACAATCATATAAAGGTAACAGAAGATTCTACAAGCTTGAGTTTTTCTTCTGATATGAACAATCACCCTTAACTGACTCCTGTCTCTCACTCTTGTCCTCAACCTCTCCTCTTCCCCTGTGCTGGCCCCTCACGCACAAAGGCAGGGAGGGAGGCTGAAGAAGGGAGGGGAAGGAAGGCACAAAAGGTTGGACGCTGTGAGCAGCCTTGGGGAGAATGAGGTTGGAGGGGGTGGATGAGGGGTAACTGAGGGTCAAAGGGGGGGGCACAGGGGTGTATGAGGTTGGAGGGAGTTGGGGTGAAACCTGAGAGGCAGAAAGCCAGAGAAGGAGCAGGGCAGAGATAGTGGTTTAGCGGTAGGCAGAGAATGAGACAGCGCGACACAAGACAGATGAGACTGCAGCGATTGTTTTCCCCTCTTTGTAGGGGGTTGGCGGTGGATTTGTTTAAGAAAGGGATTTGAAAGTTGGGATTTGATGAGATTTCCATTTTTCTGCAACAAAGATGCACAGCGACAATCCACGAAAGTCTGTGTAAGCATTTTAGCCACACATGAATTCAGGGAAAAACTAAACACATCGTGTGGCTGGATTTAAGCTGCTACAGGACAGACTTTCATTCTATTCTAAAAAAAAAGTAAATTATTCTGACATAATACTTACATTAAAAGTCTCTTAATGAATATTTTCTCCAATATATTTCACCCTTTGGTTAAATTTGATGAAATTTAAGAAAAAGTCTGATAAGGAATTTTTGCCATTATCTGAAAACTGTTAACACATTCACAACAGTTAGGTCCAGTTAGCATTGTCTCTGTCTCTGGTGTGGGACTCGGTTCACCTTGGTCCACAGGTTCAGACCTATGTTGCCTTGTTTGACGCGTCTTCTGTCCCAACACCTCGCACAAGACAGTCCAGGCTTTTTACTATGGGTGGTTCCAAACTGATGGTACGATCTGCCAAGCACTACCTGAACAGAAGACTCTGTGCCTGTCTTCAAAAAACACTTGAAGACCCAGCTCTTTAGTGAACACCTCCTGTCCTTGCATGTTCCTGTCCTCCCCTACCCATAAGCCTCTACTCTCTCCTTTAGTACTTGTTTCCTCGTCTCCTAAGTTTCCGATTGTTAATCCTCATCTTGTAAGTTACTTTCGTTGAAGCATTTACTAAATCAGGCCGTAGTGGCCTAGTGGTTAAGAAACCAGGGGGGTTCCAAGTTCGAATTCACCAACTGCCAAGTTACAACTCTACTGAACATGGCACCGTCCCCACTCACATCTCCGCGAGCGCTCATAGCTGCCCACTAGTGATGGGTCGATAAAGCTTTGTGAAGCGTTTCAACACATTGCAAAACTCGATAAATCGATACTGGGTCGAAACTGTGTCACTGAATACTGACACCTGCTGGACGTTATAAATCCCTACAGGCAACCTTGTTGACAGACTCAGCTGACACTCCCATGACAACGTAGTACAATAACGTATTTTGTCATATTTTGGCATTCCCATTTAGAATAGTTTAATATTTTCAGATACAATCAATGAATAATGTGAACATATGTCATAACCTGAAAATTAAAGTGAACATGTTGTGAATAAGGATGCTTGTGGACTGTTTTTTTTTTTTTTCGCAAGTTTCCCCTGCGTCTTGAAGTTGTTTTTTTTTTATTATTATAACTTCGCCAATTGCTGAAAACACCCGCTCACACAGAGCACAGATGAGGCTGGGATACAGAGAAATTGGAAGGACAACTGGTAAAGTTTGACAAACAACAAGGATATACATTTATTTTCTGATATGAGATCAAAATGGTGAAAACTTTCTTTTTTCTGGAGGCTGCACCATAATTCAATGATGAGATGGAATGAGATCACAACAGAGATTCTTTGTTGTGTCTGGTACGTTCTATTGAAAAATGCGCATCCTTACAGACACAGTTTGGCGCGTTCATGTCAGTTCGAAACAGTTCTTGTATCGGTCATGTGACTTTCCAAAAGGGTCCGTCAGTGTTGCCGGACCCATCACTACTGCCCACTGTTCAATTTGGTGATGGGTTAAATCCAGAGGTGACATTTCTTTGTGTGGAGTGGTGTGAATCACAATTCACTAGGATTTGGCTTTCCTCCTTCCTCCCTTCCTTCCTTCCTTCCACTGTGGCTGCAGGTTTTTGTTCCAACCACCCAGCAGCACACCTGAGTTGACACGTTTAATCAACTGATCTCAGTCATCAGAAAGCTGATCTTGGTCGGTTGGAACAAAAATCAGCAGCCACAACAGTCCTTTGTGGAACAGTTTGATCATGCCTGTAGTAAATGCATAATTGTAGATGAAAGATTGTTCTCCAACTCAGGATGGTTGGGCCTTCCATTGGGCTCACCCCGAGGGCCTGATGTGGTGTCGTATGATCAAGGTAACTCTCGTAAGAGTCGGTGCATTTACCTGTTTACCTATCACAGGGGTGTCAAACTCAATTTCACAGCGAGCCAGAATTGAAAACTGAAGTTTTATTTTAAATTAAATTCCTTTTTTTGTCATTGTGACGTTGTGATTCACACCACAGCGCACAACGAAATTTGGCCTCTGCATTTAACCCATCATCAAATTGAACAGTGGGCAGTATTGATGGGCGCCCGGGGAGCAGTGTGTAGGGACGATACCATGCACAGGGCATCTCAGCGGTAACTTTGAACTAGGGGGATTTAAACTGGGGACCTTGCAGACCCAAGTCCGCTTCCTTAACCACTAGGCCACTGCCCTCACCAATAAGCCGTACAGTAAAATGTTGTGTCTTGTTAGAAGAACTGATGTGGTGTCGTATGATCAAGGTAACTCTCGTAAGAGTCCCTGCATTTACCTGTTTACCTATCACAGGGGTGTCAAACTCAATTTCACAGTGAGCCAGAATTGAAAACTGACATGAAGTTTTAATTTTTTTTTTGTCATTGTGACGTTGTGATTCACACCACAGTGCACAACGAAATTTGGCCTCTGCATTTAACCCATCATCAAAGTGAGCAGTGGGCAGCTAATTGATGGGCGCCCGGGGAGCAGTGTGTAGGGACGATACCATGCACAGGGCATCTCAGTAGTAACTTGGCAGTAGGCGGTTTCGAACCCGGAACCTTGCGGACCCAAGTCTGCTTCCTTAACCACTAGGCCACCACTGCCCTACACTAGGCCACCAAGTCACGGGCCAAACTCAATATATATTGAGAAATTAACTATAAACGTGCATGTTTTCCCTTCTCTCCGAATATGTAACAGTGTTTTCTTTTCATGTGGATACACTGAATCTGGAAAAATACAAACAAAAATGTCAAAAACCATGTCCTCTTTCAGTTTAATAAAACCACAGCAAAAAGTTAATTTCCAATCATATCACTGATATAGTTGGCATCTAAGGCCCATCTGCTCTTCATGTTTCTTTTTTTTAGACATACCAGATTGTCCTTCACTGATGACATAAACATGACAGTAACACTGTGGTCCCTGTGTAGATGATTTGGTCCTACACGTCCACAGACCTCTAGGAGGCGGATGGTGCCAGCTGCACCACTGCCTACGTACACAACTCCTCCCTCAGAAGAACAACTGATGACGGCAGGGTAGGATGAGGAGTGAAGGAGATAACGAAGAGGAGTCTCTTTCCTGTCCTCCTCCTCCGTCTCACCCACTCCTTCCTGTCCTCTCCCCTCAGGCTTCCTGACTCAGCTCTCACCACTTCTCTGCTTTTCTCTCTCTCCCTAAATATCTGCTTTTTCAACATTGCCCAAACATCAGAACAATGTGAAAGGATTTCTCAGAGTCTTTCAGAAAACTAGCAGCTCGCTCACAGCTATAAAGAGTTTTTAGTGACAGTTGAGTCTCAGACTCAAGAGAGATTCACCAAAGACTGTCATTCTTACATGGTCATGTATGTAACTAGCCTACAACTAGATTAGCAACGGTTAAATGCTGTACCTTTCGTTTTTTTTCCCCAAAAGACTAAATGTCCAGTTTCCTAACTAAACCCTCTAACGTTGACTATGACAGAGGATCTTTATCAATAAATTAGTAACTTTGATCACAGGTCATTTGTGATCTTGTTCTTCTCATTTTGACTGTCAGGTTTCTTGCTTTTGGTTGAGCTCATCTATTGGTTGTTGATTACAAACATCACTAGGACTTGCAAAAAAAAAAGAACCTATTTGAAAGCCTGAGACAAAGCTGTGTTAGGAGTAGACAATGTGAGTATTCATGTGTACTAATTTAAACGACAGATAAAAGTTATGCATAAAGCAGACCTGGGCAAAGTAAGGCCCGGGGGCCAGATGCGGCCCACTTGCCATTTCAATCCGGCCCGCCCAACTTGTCCAAATTATACCTTTTTATTTATATTATCTTTATCCTTCTACCTTTTTCCCTGCAAAACCAGCAAAACCCCAATAGATAAGACGCTAAAAGCATTTGAACATTTTGCCTTTATTCAATACTTTACTCATCATTTATTTTAGTTCCCGCAAATACTCAATCTTCTGATCCAGACCTGGCCTATGATTCAAATTTAGGTACCACCTGTGGCCCGCGCGTCAAAATAATTGCCCAGGCCTGGTATGAAGGGTAAAATGCTTAAATGTGTTTAGACTTCTCCTGGCCATCAGGACATGGGCATTGCAAGGGAAAAGGCAGAAGTATAATCCCAATACAAACCAATATACAGTCATTTGGACATGTATTCCAGGCCTCATCCCACCTTAATTTGCCCATGTCAGCTTTATCTCACCAACAAACTAGACTAGGCAAGAGCAAACTTTTGAAATTGTGAATCACAAAGGTCCTAAAATATAACATCCAGGTCAGGAGCGGATGAACATAAGTAAATGACATGTAGAAGTATCAACAATGGTGGCCCAGCGGTTAAGAAAGTGGACTTGGGTCAGTATCCTTCAAATCCACCAGCTAACAGGTTGCAACAGAACTGCCCAAGGCCATAGATCTCCAACCTTTTTTGCAGAACGCACCGGTTAAATGTCTTGTACTATTTTCACATATCGGTCGTTAAGTTGTGGCAGATAAATACCCCTTAATAAAATTATATTTCTGGTGTTCTGAAATATTTTCCTTCCAAAAAATTCCTCCTACCAGAAATAACTGTGGATGGACACAACAAGGATTTCTCAAGTGCACACAGCCTATAACTTTCTCCTACCAGACCGGTATACACGGTTAGAATCTTGTGTCAATGACTCTGTGTCATTTTGAGTTTATTGTTGTAGTCTTCACTGAGAAAATATTTCCTAATCAAATATAGTTGCATTATTGATGATGGAATCCTAGCCATTCTAAATCCTAGACATTCTATTGGTCAGTTCTTTTGTTGATATGGGCATGGATCAATTGTAAGAAATAGCCATATGGGGCCAAAAGGAAACATTATTTTTCTGAGGCCTGACACCAATTCACCCACAAATCAGTACTGGTCCCCGTCCCGGGGATTGGAGACTACTGCTCTAGACATAGCACCATCCCAAAACACATAACTTTCAGTGGGCTCACCACCCACAAAAAAGATTAGATGGATGGCGGCGCACATAGTTGCAGCAGCTCAGTGTAGTTCCTTACTTTAATTTCGTTGTATTATGTACAATGACTAATAAAGAATCTAATCTAATCTAATCTAAAAAGGCTACCAGTATGGTGCCATTTAATAAAAGCTAAAAAAAATATTTTAGCTTTTTTATACCCTCTGATGAGGAAATATAGAAAGAAAAGGCAGAAGTATAGTCATCTCCCCTTCACCTCTGTATCTTCTGCTCTGACTCCAACTATCTCCATGTCCTCTCTCCCTGCATCCATCAATCTCCTCTTTGTGTCCTACCTGGTAGCTCCATCTTTAGGATCATTTGTCTACCAATGTATCCACTGTCTCTCCTCTGAACATGTCCAAACTATCTCTCTCTGGCTTCTCTAGCCTTTTTTCCAAACCTTCCGTTTATGTTAAAAAATATATATTAAAAAAAGAAAATAGAATTGGAACAAGTTTTGCAGGCCGAAGTAAAAAAAAAACAAAGCAGCCTTAGTTTTTTCATATCTACTCCAGTAAAACTCCTAAGATTCACAAAAGACTTTTTAGTCTGGGACTGTAAAGACTTCAGATCCACGTTGAGAAAGAAAAGGACACAGGTTTGAGATGAAAGACAATGATGACAAATGTCTTGATGACAGGCTCAAAGAAAGTCTCACACTCGGCCATACCCGGCTTTTAGTCGACATGAAAGTGAAAAGTAGCAATGACAGCGGAGCTAAACACACAGCTGAAAGGAAGGTGACACCAGGACCATATGATCACAGGGTGTGAGTGTAAACATGGGCGTGTGAGAGACAAACACAACCTGTTTGACAGGAATGCAGAGATGGCTGATCCCAAAAAATCCAAAAGGCCCAAAAGAAGACGTTGTTACTATTGCGTTAGCTGCCCTGCACATGTCGAGGAACCATAATCCGTTTTATCCTTTACTGTTAAAAATCATTTCAGGTTCACAGCCAGATGTGTCTCTGTGTGTGTGTGTGCATTTGTGTATGAGATGGATTTGATTCACAGCCAGCTTTAAATGTGTGTAATAAAGCTGAGCAGGCTAAGTGATGGAAAACCCCAGGTGTTAGATACTTGGCAGGGTCCTGAGAGACGCTGGCACAGAAACCATCGTGTGTGAATGTCTTTGTCCCGGAGAGGGAGATCAAGCTAGGGCTGTGAGTGTGTGTTTGAGGCCCTTTGTGTGTGTGAAAATGTAACAGAGCCGGTCCAGGGTTAAGGTGTGTGTGTGTGTGTGTGTGCAGCAGAGTAATGGCGTTGAATTCATAATAACAGCTGTATTTGTGCGAGTGTGTGAAAGAGAGTCTGGCTGAGGACCAACCTCATTCAATTAGTGGCTGCAGTTAAAATGGAAACTCCTCAACAAAAACAGAAAAACTCTATAAAGCTCCCAGATTTATTTTAACATAAAATGTCAGTCAGTCAGTTGGGCATTTAATTCACTTTCACCGACCCTCCTGATAGCTCAACAATATTTAAGGAGAAAAATACCGTGAAGAAAAATCATGACGTGAGCAATTCTGAACACCTGGGTAAGTAAATGTTTCAGTACATATTCATTTCTGGCCTCACTAAAGCAGTAATCACACAGATGTGGGTTTAGACACAAGTGCAAGAGTTGCTGTATCAGCACAAAAACACACGACGGGCAAAAAGTTAATCATTTAAATCACTGCATAAACTGACCTTTCTAAACAATAAAAAAAAGTATTTATATAGAAACGTACTCTGAGATATCAGACAAAGACATCAGTTTCCCATAGATTCTGTGAAATGCATCACTGAACCAGAAGGAGACTATGGAGAACTATAGGATTTACCATAAAATGTGGAGAACAAATCTATAAAATATTATAAATTCAACTTTTACATCAAGGTTGGGGGCCGTAAAATATCGGCCGCAAGTTTGAGACCCTGCTGTAGACCAAGTGTAAACCAGTTTAGGTCAGATATCAATGTCTTACCTGAACAGGAGGATATGGGTGGGTCATTTATGGGTGGATAATGTCATCTGCAAAAAGAAAAAATGTGTTGTGCACAAAAAAAGAAATCATATTCAAGAAAATCATCGTAAATTTGCCCCCCAAAAATTCAAAAGGCAAAGCACTACAGTTATTGTTTATCTCACCATGTTAGTAGTAGAGGTTCCAAGGCAGAGCGCCATCCCCTGAGATCAGTCATGGTGGTTTTTTGCCGGTAGAAAGGAAATGTTTGATCATGTTCATTTCTTCTCTGTGGAGGCTGAAAAAGTGATCAGTATATGCAATTAGTAGATTATAATTAACAGTTTTGATTATTATTATAAAAGTCTATCTATCTATCTATCTATCTATCTATCTATCTATCTATCTATCTATCTATCTATCTATCTATCTATCTATCTATCTATCTTTTGTCGCATGGAACAAAAATTAACATTAAAAAGAACTAAAAAACCTGTCATATCATCAATTTTCCATCCGTGACCAAACTTTAAACTGTACTCAAACAGGAGCAATAAAAAACTGACTAAGTACATGCCACTGTTCAACTACAGGTTTGTCGACATCTAGCGGGAACCTTAAACAACTGCAACACAGTCGTTCCCGCGGTTGAGGATTTTACATGGCTAAAAGTAAGGTGACGGTATTTTAACAAGATGTTTATGGCTGTCTGTAGAAAAAATGATACATCTTGGGAAATTAAGGTTATTACTCGATGTTTTAAACGTTAAAAGTAATACAATACAATGACGTCACCTTAAATATAGTATGGTTGTTATTGATGCTAGGTTAAAAAATAAAACATGCGACAATGTAATGGCCATTTTACATCTTGTTTCAATTCATTCATCCTGTTATAATTTCAGACATGCTTTTTCCTACTCGAGTCATTTTTGTTGAATAATTATTACAGTGTTCTCAAATGGAAATTTTAAGTATTGCTCTGAACATTATTAAAAACGTCGTTAACGTGTTAAATTCACACAGTTAATTACCACTGTAATGCGATTGTTTTTTTTTTAGTTCCATAAATATAAAAAAAAATTACGTTACGAACTCACACCCGTTTCGACCCAAATATAAGAAAACGAATTAAACATCCTTTAGTGTTGCCGTTCTTGTCTAGTTCTTTATCTACGCCGTAAAGTGACTGACCAATCACATTCACCTTTGTAATAGAGTTAAACATGGGTCACAACTCGGTCCACTCAAACGCGTTAGCAACTTTTATTCTAGGTTTTATTCCTTATTCACTTCCAGGTCAAGTAAATTCTGTCCGTTGAGATCACAGATCCTATAATCCAACATGGTTCTTTGTCGCCCCCGAGTGGCCACATGCGGCAAACACAATAACAGCAAGCAAAGTGGGTGGAGACAGAAAATCCATGCGAAGGAAGAGAATTCAAAAGCTCTTCCAGGAAATAGTAGCGAACCCGCCACAACTTCACCACATGACATTTCTGAAAGAAAATGCGACACTACTTCCTCCAGCAGCGGCCGACCCACATTTCATTCACCGTGACCGGTGACCGTGAATCCCCACGACCAGCACCGAAACACCGGGGTGAAAATCACACACACCCACATTAGTCGCCCACATTAGGTGCGCGTTTGTGAACGCGTTAAACGGAAAGATAGGATAGGAACGGCGATTGCGACAGCGCCAACTCCTTAGCTACCTTCCCGTAAACTACTCCTTGCTGAGCGTAAAAACATGACATCATCAACTTGATGTGGCAAAAAAAAAAAACCCGCCTGTCATCAGCGCAGTGTCCTGGAACCACAGAATACAAACTTACTAATCACAATCACAGAGAAGTTATACATTCCTTACATCCATAACATCCCGGCGCTGCCTTGAGATTAACCTAATCCGACCTAGATTATATGAATCTTGTGCAAACGTGGGCTCTTCATTTAGCACTAATGTTGAGTCTCGTTAACCAACATGGAGATATTTGATTTGAGTCCAACCGGATCCCCCCTGTTACAGCCTCTCGTGTCAGCGGGTTTGCATGATGAGAGCACCAGCACGGGGACTCACCTCTTCTCTGCTCAACCCCAAAATATGCTGGGGAGGTGCCGCTGGTGAAATATTGCAAATCTGCAGGAGTCTCCATCTCCTCTCGCAGACACGGATGACGCAGACCCCTAAACTCCATCTCCCCCCCCACAAAAAAAAAAAAATCACCAAAGCCCATTCAACATCCATGTTGCGTGTCGGCGTCCACCGCTGGCACATACACAGATCCATGTGTATGTGTTTACCCGCGATCTGGCATCTCTGCACAGTCATATCGCCTGTGTCAACGATTGCACAGCTTTTTTCCCCCCTCCGACCGTCCTTCCCCTTGAAGACCATCTGGTAAAAAATCGCCAGCGTCTCCTCCGTAGCCTCACTGGTTGCGGTGGGCACGGGCACCGGGATCATCCCAAAAACACCAGCGTGATCCATTTCGCAGTGAGAGGAAGGCTCCGCCGCGATCCTCAAAGAAACTGCGCAGTTTTTATTCCATTGAAACGGAGACTCTTTCCCTCCTGTCCCTGTAGAAAGGCTCTTTCCCTTCCTCCTCCTGCCTCCCTGCCTCCCTCCCTCCTCTCGCTTTCTCTCCTTCCCTCTCTCATGCAGGTTTATTTTCGGTGGAAGTCTTGGACATTAGCTGCCCCGCCTCCATAGTCACTGTACAACTTGCCCAAATTCCATTATCAACTACTATTCTCTGCAGAACAACAGAACCCTCGGTTCTTCTTCTAACTCTTTGACTCAAGGGTCAAATCCAGTGAGTTGGCTGGAGGGGCCATTGCAGAAGAAATGGGGCAAAAGTTTGATGCGGTAACAACTAGAAGGCAAATTGTCGACATATCTTCAATCTCAGTGCCCTTGTACTTTGGAGAAAGTATGGAAAGTGGCAAAATAAAAATAACTGGGAAAATATGCAACAGTAGCTTTAGTTTTGGTCCTTGTGCCTATCATTGGTGTGAAACTCCAAGGTTCAACTCCTTAGGCGCTTCCACCACCGGGGTTAAGGCACAGCCCGGTTTGGATGGCTGTCCTGAAGACTGATGTTCTTAAACGGGTAAATATGAATGGATGGATGATTGTCTTAACTGTTTACAAACAAATGTAGATTATGTCAAATACAGGTCTATCTATCTATCTATCTATCTATCTATCTATCCATTCACCCACCCACCCACCCATTCATCCACCCATTCATCCACCCATCCATCCATCCATCATTAGGTACTGTATGTGTATGTATACAGTTGTTCATCCTCTGCCACGGCGGTTAACATTTCAATCCTAAAATAAAAACCTCGTCCCATGCTTGTGCGCGGCATTCATTCTCTCCCTCCGTCAATCTTATAAAATCTGTTTTAAACTAATGTTTTTTTCTGTTTCTCTTTCCCATTCCTGTTGTTGCAAGTGAATGGGACGATGCTAGGACTAGGACGACCAGAACTAGGACGACCGGGACTAGGACAACCAGAACTAAGACGACCAGGACTAGGACGACCGGAATTAGGACGACTAGGGCTAGGACAACCAGACATAGGATAACCAGGACTAGGGCGACCAGGACTAGGATGACAAAGACGACAAGGACTAGGATGACAAGGACTTGGATGACCAGGACTATGACGA
>JAFBJS010003892.1:143285-179502 GCA_016785265.1 Paraplagusia blochii
CAATGACCAAACCATTTAAAACATTTACCCCAAAGCCAATACTTAAACTGAAAGACTTGGAAAGAACCACCAATGTCAGAGCAGAATTGTAGATTTGTGTGTCACTAAGTGATGTGCTGTCTCGAATAAGAAGAAGAAGGAAGGATTCAGTAAAAAAAAAAGAAAAAAAAAAAGAAGTTGGACAGTGGTGATGAGAACAGAAAGTTGGATGACTTGGGGAGGGAAGAGTTATGGCAGGCTTATGGAAAGCTTTATGGAAATGCGTGTGTAGAGGGAGTCACCTTAGGAGGACAAACAAGGCTGCTGTCATCGACGGAGGACACGATAAACTCCCAGGACAGAGTGTCCACGGATGTCTGCAGAAAATAGATTTGAAGACCGTTACAAGCAGGGCTGAGAAACAAACGTTTTTTTCCCCCCTCAACTAAATAGTTTTTCAATAGAGTTCTGTAGAGTGGATTCTAAAAGCACTGCATTGAAGTGTTGGAGCTGTTTGGCTGTGAAAGGCACAGATTTATGTTTGCACTCAAAGACAGAGGGAATAGAGAGTTCAGCAGAAAAGAACTTTACTGTTTGCATCAGCAACCATGGTAAATGTCAGTGGGTCCTAAGTAGGGGGAGAAGGCAAGAACATCTCAATTTCAATACCTGCTAAGACCTTTATTTAATATTTTATAGCACTTTTATAAATTAAGTTTGAATAAGGTTTAGAAACCAGAATAACTTGCGTCAAAAGTCAATATATCTGCTTAAAAAACCCCTCTGACTTAGATTAGGTTTGTATTTCTTTCTTTCTTCCTAATTTAAAGTCTTACATGATGCTGTCGTGCATAGGACTGCAGCACGGCGGTGAGAAAGCCATTGGGAAAGGTGAAGCCAGAGAGCCAGAACAGACAGGGGGGCTGGGTTGTCTCAGCCCAGCGTGCAAACTGATCAACTCTCTGGCAAAGATCCCTGGTCCAAGCTGCCAGGGGCTTCAACGATGGGTAGGTCTGGTGGACAGAGAGACAGAGAGTTAGAGAGAGGAAAGGCTAATCAACAGTCATTCCATGTGTCCAGCTGTTGGCAGCTATACATAATGAGAAAAAGCTCGGTCAAATGTGCAAACTCTGGATCGGCTGAAAGGCCTAAAAATGGCGTGGAGGAAAGCGCTGGAAGGTCACGGTCAATAAAAAAGATTATGTTTGAGTCGGACAATGTGGAACATGACATTAGGTCACATGGTAGCTTTGGAAACTCTGTAACTCTTTAATTAGACTAGAGCGGCTTGTGTTTCCAGCTGCTCCACATGAGTGAACAGACATAAAAGTGTCCAAATAGACCTTGAAAATTCCACTAATTCCAACATTTTTATTTGCTCAAGACCAAAAATAAAAATGCCCAAACAGAGGAAAATAAATGATTGTATCTGTGAAATGTAAGAACTGTAAAAAAAGTGTTTCTTTCTTCAAGTCAAGAGAATTAGTGATTTTGACAAAAACAAAACAGAAAAATGATACAACTGTTACTTAGCAATCAGAGTCACACTCCTTCTCATCCAGGGCAACATCAGCCTAGTTATAACTACAAGATTGTACCAAAAATAACTATGAATAAATAAGCCTCTGTGTATTTGAGGCTTAGTCACAAATATTGTTTATTGCTTCTCAGTTTTACAACGAAAATCATTGGAATTTATAAGGAGAGCATTATTTTTTTTGATGTTGAATGTTTTTATTCATGTTTCTCATCGAAAGACAGCGCTTTGAAAAAAAAAAAGTGGACTTTTTTGACATAATCCATCGATTTGGTCAAAAATTGCCTAATTACGATGGAAATTCAGTTTTTTTTTATGTTGAATGATTTATGAATGTTTCTCATCAATTGAAAGCTGTTTGAAAACATTTTGTGAAAAAAATGACTTACTTGATAAAAGCCATTATTTTTTTCATAGTTGCCAAATTAGGGGGACAATTCTCTATTTTTTTCAAAGTTGAATGTTTTTTTGCATGATTCTCATCAAATGCATGTTGTTTGAAAAAGTCTTGTGAAAAAAAAAAGACTTTTTTGACGAAATCCATTATTTTGGTCAGAAGTTGCCAAATAACAATGAAAATTTTATATTTTTTACGTTGAATGTTCAATGCATTTTTTTCATCAAATGGAAGCTGTTTGAAAAAACCTATTGAAAAATTTTACTTTTTGACAAAATCCATTATTTTGGTCAGAAGTTGCCAAATTACAATGAAAACTCTATATTATTAATGTTGAATGTTTTGTGCATTTTTTTCAGCAAATGAAAGCTGTTTGAAAAAAATCTATTGAAAAAAAATGACTTTTTTGACAAAATCCATTATTTTGGTCAGAAGTTGCCGAATTACGATGAAAATTCTATATTGTTTATGTTGAATGTTTTTTGCATATTTACCAAAAAAAAAAGAAAAAAAATTGGACTTTTTTGACAAAATGCATTATTTTGGTCAGAAGTTGCCAAATTTCTATGAAAAATCTAAATCTTTTCTTAAAAGTCAAATGTTTTCTGCATGTTTTTCATCAGATGAAAGCTGTTTGAATTTTTTTTTGAAGAGGAAACAAAGAGCATTAGTAAAATCATTCAATCATTACTTTGTTACCCATGCAGTAGTTAGTTATATAAATTAACAACAACCAATTCTAAGGGTTGTTTGGATCTGGTTAATTTGTTGTGGTTATAACACACCTGATCCTACAAGGGTCCTACAAGTCAGTGCTTCTAGATATTCTTCCAAGTACAAATAGAGCAACATGCATTCTGAAGTGTGCTGTGGATTGCTGCTGGGCTCGTTGACTGATGGCATGAACTGATAAATTGTCCCATGTGTCGGTTACACAGAGAAGTATTCAGTACAGGATGTTTGCCACCCAGGAGGCATAAATGATGTCTTAATCAGACATGTGAATTCAGTGTGAACAAGAACCTGAACACACAAACAGCTGAACTTAGAACACAACAAAAAGGCAGGCCAGCAGAAATTAAAGCCATGAGTCTGTAAGCTGAGAACTAATGACGGAGCCCCAGGCCAAGGTGTTTTGGTGAAGAGAGTTACAGAGGGATGGAAGTAGATGATGGGTGAAGTAAGAGGGCATGGAGCCTGTTGTTGCTGCGTGGACCAGATGTAGCTACAGAGATGGAGGGAATAGAGAGAACAGATGGGAGATGCCTTTGAAATAAGACTGATGAGAAATAAAAACCAAAGTACACAAACAGAGGAAGAGGAAGAGAAAACGACAGAGGCAGTGAGAAAAGGCAGAGAGAAAGGTGAGAGCCAGAAACAAAGAGGAAGAAACAGAGGGGAGACAGACTTGTCTAGTTTACAAGTGGTCAGGGTAGGTTCAGCTGGGGGCTTCGACTTTAATGGGTTTCTAATACTCCTGAAACACACACACACACACACACGCAGATGCTTACACAGTACACCCAGCAGTAATAAGCTCCTGGCTGGAGCACAAAGGCCTCTGGGTGTTTTTAGGATAGGCCTTGGAAGGTTTCATTTCTCTGACAGACCCAGACTTTGTTCAGACAATGATGGCCTCAGTACTGTATGCTCCACCTGATCGGCAGCTACGCCCAAACACACACACACACACACACACAGGACCTGGATGTGCTCGACTGCATTTTTGCGCAATACTGTCAGACCAAAAACAAAGAGTGTGTTTCTGATAACCTGAAAATATAACATGTTAGAGTGACGACAACAGTCCGGTAACATGGCTGCCCCTGTGGTTACAGACAGGGAAGAAGTCCTCTACAGTGGGCCAAATGGAGTCTTAACAATGGAGGGCAGTGTATGGCAACCGTAGGCCTTCAGTGACGTCATAGCTTTGTGACATCAAATTAATACGCCTCATAATAACATCAGTATGATACGGGGACTTGAGAATCCACACCTCTACATTATATCAACCTTACTATAGGCTCATCAAGCAACAGTTCATTTCCAGAGCATTTTACATCAATTATTTTTAGTATTTTTTCATTGTTTCATCCCCACTAGGTTCCGTGTTCCGATTCCCGGCGAAGCGACATTAAAAAAAATCCTATGAACCAGCACATTTGCCCACAGGAAGTGCAAAGGGTACTGTGGGATTTTTGACAAAGGTGATTCAAAGGTCAGTTCTGTTTCGAATCGGGGAAAATTAAACAAGATGACATTGTCAGACTTCCGGGAGAGCTTATCCAATCACGGGACACATATGTGTCGCCTTCTACGTAGGGCCAGCTAGAGGGCTCTAGGGTTGGATATCTCGTGAGTTGATTGGTCTGAGCGATGTAAACTGAACGGGCTGTGTCCATTGAAGGCTCTGGCAGATTTCATGGAACCTGACAGCACTAGCTAGCTGAAATATAATATTGGATAAAAAGTTTTTATCCAACTTTTTAAATACATTATGAATAAATGTGTTTTTCTGAGTATGTTTAGGCAAGCAGAGAAGGCTTTGCTGGCCCTGACCGCCCACTACTGCTTTATTATTTTTATACATATGCAGGAATGAGTTGAAAGAAATAAATCTATATCTATTACAAACTATAGCTGCTTACACTAAACTATCATTTGTAAAACTTATGTTTGATCTCATTTTTTTTTATTTAGCCTCATATAATTACCAAAGAGAAGACAAATGAATCCACTTATTGCGGTAACACATGTACAGATACAAACGTGCACGTCCTTGAACCGTAGCCAAATCTTTTCTAGCCTCTTGAACTGCGGTGACAGACGCCCGTGTTCTCTCTCCCCGCTGTAAAGAGACATCCAGTGATAATAAAGCCAGGACACGGCATTTGGACAGAATTACAGCTGGAGCCCTGCCACAGTCCCATCACTGTGTGTGTGTGTGTTTGGCGGTGAGGCACAGTGACAAACAATTACACATTTAATAACAAACCCCTGAGTCTGGCCAACACTGGCAGCGAAGAGCAGTATTGGTTGGTGCTGATTAGATCGCAATTTTTAACCAAACAACCCGCAAAACTTCCGAGTGTAAATCTGAGACTGGTCTCCCTGTGTTTCCTGTGAATGTCTTCAGATTATGTCATGGAAAAATAACAAAGTGTGTGTCTACAATGAAACATTATCTGACAAACGCAGGGAAATATTTGGACAATACCTCACTACGGCAAAGTGCAGCCAATCTAGTAAAAGCTATTTTTGTTTTTCCTGTTTAACTTGGAAGCTTTCATCCCTGGCTACTCTTATCACAGCATCCCTTAAAAGGCCCTTGGTTATTCAGCAGGCTTTTTAATCTCGTAGTAATCCATTCCACTTGGTGCCATTTCAATGTGACAATGAAACCCAAAAATCTTTAATTTAGGAAACCAAGTCCAAAAATTGAAACACCAAATATATTACTATGCCACTTTTTAGTACTATTGCAACTGTGAACTAAACCAGGATAAAATTAAGATACTGCAATCAGATAAATTTATAAATTCATGTTTTAAATTATTAAACAAAACAGACTCTTTTTAGCACTGTCCACTAATGCGCAATATAAAAAAGATTTATAATAAAATATTGAACCTTAGCCCATTTCTATGTACAGACAAAAACCCAGGGACAAAAGACCCATACATTGTACATTAAATGTAACACAGAGTAGGTTTAAGATGCTCGATAAATAATTATATGTTTTATCAAATAATATAAATAAGAATTTTATTTCCACATGTAATAGAGTAATTATCTTTATAACAACAACAACAACAACAACAACAACACTAAAACTACTACTACTACTACTACTAATAATAATAATGATCATAATAATAAAAATCCATTATCTTTAGTATTTTTGACATATAATTTGACACATATAATTACATGTTTTGCAAATCTCTATCCGTGATTCTTTCTAAGGTTCACATACACTTTCAAAGAGTGTCAGAAAACCAGACGTTATGAATGTTTTTTGTGACAAAAAAGTATCTGTCTGCGATTTTACTGCCATCATCATGTCACTTTTTGAGACATGTTCATCCAAATATTTTTGCATCTTACGTAAAAGAAAGGAAAATGACTAATGCGCTCTCACTTCCTATTGGATACCACTTTCCATATCAACGAACACAGGTCAAGCATATCTCCAGTGAAGTCTCAGCATAATAACGCATTTTCTGGATACATTCACAGAGAACGAAGGTAAAAGTGATGTGAGTCATGTGTATTTGTCACCTTCTCCCACAGCGGTGGTACACGGCCTTCGTAGATGCAGTGGAAAGTCTCCTCCAGGCTTGGTGACATCACCACTAAGCCCTTGATCCCCTTTTCCAGCTCTGCTAGAGACAGGCTTAAAAAACAATGGAGACAACAAAGTTGGATTCTGATTGTAGCCACTGAAAGAAGCTGAAGTAATGTGAGTACACAGGAACACTACAACAGCACAATCAATCTGCTACAGCTATCAAGAACACAAGGACTGTACGTTAACTGTGAGGTGAAGCATTAACCTTCCTAGACATTCCTAGGAAGTTCGATATAAGCTTTATTTCTGATACCGAGACTTAGGAATGTGGTTGTACATAACATGGAATGGCTCCAGAAACTCAGCTCATTTAGTGAAACTACCGTCTTAAACAGGAGAAAACGGTTGCTTATCCAGCATGATGCAATCCAAGATTCAACTGATTGCTTTGCTCTTGGGTGTTCTTTGTCTTATTTAACTTTGACTCTAAAAGCAACAGTTGTGTTGTTGTCACATAATAAAGCGTTAAATGTTGCCTCACACTCGTTTGACAAGCTCCTTGCAGTCATTACGAATTCCAATTTATTTTCTCTGCAAAATATTAAAAAGACGGACAATTTGTGTAGCATTGAGCAATGTTGTTGTGCCATCATTTATCACGCACTAGTTTTCAGCTAATTTGCCCAGACCTGGGCTTTGCAGCATCGGATTTTCAATATCAGTAGATATAAATGATTTATTCTGAAGTTAATTATTTTCTCGGAAGATAACATTGGTGTACCACAATTTTTCAAGACATAATTTTCCCAATTTATGTAAATATTTGTGTAAAAAACAGATTTGCTGGTAACATGCTGCCCCCGAGAGGGACTCAGAACGTGGTTCCTCCTAAAAACAATTGCAGAACTCTATATGCTCTATTAAGGGAGGTGTGCTAACCGCTACACAGCAGCAGCAAGATAATATATAAGTAATTCTAACAATGAAATGTCAAAACAAACACATATGCACGTAGCATTAACCCAAGAAGCAAAGGACCAGAAAAGAAAGGACTCGTACATGATGGTGTCCAACAGAGAGTTGTATCTCTGAATTTCCTGCAGTAGAACAACATCCAGCGGTGAGGGGTTTTCCTGGAAGAGCATCTGTGTCATCTTGTAGTCGATCAAAGGTGGGATCTTTCCGCGGATCTCTGCCACCAGCTCCAACACCTACAAGCAACACGGAAAAAATTGTTGTCATTCACACAGAGACATTTCTTTTTAAGCAAAGCACACTTTATCCCCCATCTCACCTTGTCCTCTCGACTGAGTGCATGTCCCGCAGCAGAAGGGCTGCTAACCTGGGGCTGCAGGGAAAGCAAGGTGTCAAAGAGGGTTCTGGTCTCTGCAATCTGACTCGCAATGTCTGCATTGGGGTGCTGTCCAAACACTTCAGGGTGCTCCGAGGATGGCAGCGTGCTGATGAAGTCTTTGTAAGAGGACTGGGCTCCATCACCGGGGATGTAGTAGGACGTTAGTGAGGATAACCTGACACAGAGAGGAAGTGGACGGAGAATAATGTTTGTTAGAGACACTGAGAGAGAGGAGTGGAAATGTTCTCTCTCCCTTTCTCTGTGACACACATTATAAATACTGTATTATTAAGACAATTTACTAAATACATGCAGTGGAATATCCTCCCCATCCATCATATACCACTACTAAAAACACTACTAATTTTATTCATTCATCTTCATCCTCTTATCTGTTGCCGGGTCCCAGGGCCAGCAGTCTCCACAACTGCCAACTAAATCTCCGCACCGTACTGTGAGCCTTCCTGTGGGTGAGCCACCTGGCAGCTAGTGGACCCGACACCGAAGCCCTGTGAACCAAAGTCCACTTCCTTAACCACGGGGCCACCACTGCTGACGTAATCTGCAGGCCGTTGATGAACATCTGCAAAACAATAAACTTGTCTCTGGATGGAGATGAAATGATCCAGTCATGGAGATCAAGGTGGTGTGAGGAACCTGATGATGAAGGACACCAGCCTTCAGGCCACACCTCCTCATCCACCTGCAGGCCATTTATTCAATTATTCATTCATCTTCATCCTCTTATCTGTTGCAGGGTCCCAGGGCCAGCAGTCTCCACAACTGCCAACTAAATCTCCGCACCGTACTGTGAGCCTTCCTGTGGGTGAGCCACCTGGCAGCTAGTGGACCCGAAACCGAAGCCCTGTGAACCAAAGTCCACTTCCTTAACCACTGGGCCACCACTGCCGCCAAAATGAAACACTCAAAATGAAAACAAAATTCAGCAAATCACCAGGTTATGTCTCATAGCCGGATATTTAAATCTGTTTGGGTTGGGATAATACAAAATAATGTAATGAAGTCAGATTGTTGGCTGTGAATAAAAGATGCTCTGAAAACACTTACATTGACACTGGGGATTTTGCTTCACATGGTATTTAACCACAAAAACAAAAAATACGTATTAATAAAAAAACAACATCAACCAGTACTTTGACCAGTTAACTCGGAGAATACACCCATACCTTTTACATTCATCCACCCATTTTCACCTGCTTGTGGGGGCAGCAGTCTCCACAACTACCAGCCAAATCATGTTCTACCTTCCTGTGGTTGGAGGCCAACTTGTAGCCGACCGCCCTAACCAGGATTGGATCTTGCCCAGGAGCTAGCCCTGACAGAGACATTCCCTGTGGGCCACAGTGAAGGCCCAGTCCTACTTCTACTTATTATCTAGTGTGTAATAATGAAATAAACCAGCATAACAGAAAAGCTTGAGGAAATGAATGAGGGAAACGCCCCAACAGTTTAACCAGATGTGCAGATGCAAGATATTGTCGTTTTTCCCCATTGGGTCTCAAGAAAATCACTGCCTCTCAATACAATAACGATCACCGTACAAATGCCACTATCCTGGAATCTCACATATATGCAAATGTATATTTTGACTAAATATATAAAGTCACGAAGTTATTATATCATTCAAGTCTAGTTATTTTTTTCACAATTGGTGAGTATTGATGTTTTGCATTGATAAACCTTTGAAGTGACGCTGACACATTTTCTGCTGCAATCATAATAATGTCCACTTGATGGCGCTGTTACTCTGCGACTAAAGAAGGAGTTTACCGCAAAAAGGGTTTTTATAGTTGAGTCCTGGTCACAACGGCATTAAGGTACATCTTACCTTAATACTACCGTGATATATTTTCTATGATACATAATTTGTCATAAAAAATACAGACCGATGAATATTCAGTCTTATAGTCTTTAGTCTTATATTGGAATAGTTTGCAGTAGTCTTTCCTGAAAATGTTTTAATAAGAGTTGGTGAAATAGACATATCTCTGTGTGTGTGTGTGTGTGTCTCACTGGAAGAATGGCTGTGTGACAGCAGCGTCACAGAAGTAGTCGTTGATGTACGTTGTCAGCAGACGTCTGTCCCACTCGTCTGTGACGTGGCCGCCATAGTTGATTCCTGCGATGAGATACTTCAGTGCGTCCCAGGGAATCTCCTCGTACTCATCCAGGTACAGACTGAGCAGGTTCTCACTCACCTAGATGTGTAAAGTAAAACCCCAAACAGAAACATAAAATAAATGAAATGGGGAGAGAGAGAGAGAGACATTCTTACATAGTGAATAAAAAAGAGGCCCAGACCTCAAAATCTGAATCATTGAAACCATAAACAATGTTCCAGCCGAGCTGCAGGAACTTCTTCCTTTCCAGCAGGATGCTGTGAAAGAAGCAGAGGGAGAAGAGAAGCTTCCTGAAGAACAAAGGTCTTGAGCAGCGGTTGAACTGAGCCTCTGGCACCAACTGGTACAAACGCTTCATGTTAGCTTTTACACCCTGAGGACACAGAATATGAAAAGACACATTTGAAGCAGTCATCTAAACTTAGCAATGAATTTGATGGAAAAAAAAAAGTGAACTACTTGTCATTGTGACACAGAACACCATGGACACAACAAATCTGCTAAATCTGGGGCAGTGGTGGCCTAGTGGTTAAGTAACCGGACAGGTGTCCGGAGGGTTCCGAGTTCAGGTCCACTGAGCATGGCACTGTCCCCACTCACTGCTCCCCGGGCGCTCAAAGCTGCCCACTGTTCACTTTGGTGATGGGTTAAATACAGAGATGACATTTGGTTGTGTGTAGTGGTGTGGATCTCAATTGCCGTTTTCACACTGGCACTTAATTCGGTATTAAGCCAGTGTCGTTCCCCGTTTGCATTCACATTACAAACTAATGTGCATTAGCTCCTCAACTAATGCGCATTAACTAATCCACCTCTAGCCTGTGGTTTTGATGCTGAATTAACTAATATGGGTATGAATCAATAAAAAAGTATAACGGTAGTTGCTCCCCGCGTGTGTGTGAACACAACAACACCCGTATTAGTTTAAGGAGCTTGTAAAATGCTACGGGAGCGGCTCATCTCCTTGTCAACCGATAAGTTGCTGCATTATTAGGAACAGGATTACAAAACACTTCCTCATATTTTCTCTCCTTATCTTCTTCATTTGTTCTTTGTGTCTCCTTCTCATCGCTTTCATACGTCGCCTTGATCTTTCTTTATGCTCCATTTATTCCTCAAAATTGCACGTGCGTTTGTTGACAGAATTCATGTTGAATAAAACCGTATATTATCGAGATAACGTTGTATAACCACGTGATCAAATTGAAACAGGACTATGGTTAGACTAATGTGCATTCGCTACCTTGTGTGTGAATGCAAAGCGGGTATCGAATGTGCAGCCAATACCAAATTAAACTGAATGTGAATGCAAAGTGAATCGAATGCGAGTTTGTTAATACGGGTTCGAATCCCAAATTAACTACTTCGGTATTTGATTCCGAATTGAATGAGAAAACGGTAAATGTCGCTATGACAAGGAGATTGTTTTCCTCCTTCCTAACAGTGGACAACTTTGTGAGTGTCCAAGGAGCAGTGTTTGGGGATAGCGCCATGCTCAGTGGTAGCATGGCAGCTGGTGGACTCAAACCTGAGACTCTCCGGCACGCAGTCTTCCAATTCTCCATTGTTATTCATGTGTTATGTCAGTCTCCATATGTCAAAAAAATGTATATATTTCTGAGATTTTACATTTTAGCTGTAAAAATGCCAAGATGAGACACAAAATTTTGCATTTTAACAAATGTACTGCTAAAAATAATTTCACAAATTGATTCATATGGATGAAGTGAGGGAGGACATGGAGGTGGTTGGAGTTGGAGTTGAGGATGCGCAGGACAGGGTGGGATGGAGATTATTGACTCGCTGTGGCAACCCCTGAAAAATGGGATAAGCCGAAAGGAAAAGAAGAAGATTCATATACCGAGAATATAGAAACCCAGAATTTGTCTTCCAGGGTGCCTTTACCTTTGGTGGCTCAGTGGTCATTTTGATGCCAGCCTGCAGTATGGTGATAGGAAACTCTGGGTGAGGCGAGGAGCTGAGCCACAGTCTGAAGTCAGAGTGCGGCTCTTGAACTTGCAACTGCTCCACCAGCTTGTCCAGTTCCGGCATCCACGAGAGAGACAAGTGGCAGTTGGCAAGAAAAACCCAATGACCTTCACGGAGAATTGAACGGGGCTTTAAATAGACTTACATAGCTGGACATGTGTCTCATTTCACTTTTAGGTGAATAATAGGAGAAAAATACTTTTGTACCATTTTTGACACCCTCTTCAATCATGCTCTTGGCGATCGGTGCCTGTCCTTGGCCCAGAGAGAGTGCATGGAACTGTTTGCTCATGTCACAGGTTTCAGCCAATTGCAGTAGAGATGCAGTTGGGTCCACCCCAGGAGAGAGAACAAAGATCAGAGGAGTCCTGCAGTTGGACTCTTCCACAACCTGAGGAGAAGGAAAAAAAGTAAGGACATTTTTTTTTTCTGTTGAGCAAAAGGGCAACCAACAAATTCAAGGAGATAAAGTTCACGTGAGCTGTCACTTACTGCCTTCATGTCCAGGACAGGAGGCTCCACAAAGCGAGGGCCCAAGTTCTTAATGATGAATGAGGTGGCACAGTAGGAGACACGGTCCTGACGCAGAGAGCGCACAACCAGCATCTTCTGCAGGTCATTACAGCTGTCCTCCCAATCAGCTAAAAGAGACAGTCACACCTCACGACTTATATTTATTGTATATATGGGTCACATCAACAACATTGACTGGATTGAGAATTGTTATTGGTTAGTAAACTGCTGCTCAGCTTCTGAACTGGTGTAATTTGATGATGTTTTTCTTGCCTTAAATTAAATAAATGGGAGAAATGTAGAAAGACAGAGAATAAAGAAATGTGCTTTTAATTTAGTCCAGCGCCCCCCATTGTTTTTTTTCTACCAAAGACCACTGCAGACCAATCCTGTGCCATTGTTGAAGGATCATCTTTAAAATTTTATTCCAGGCAAACTAAGGCCCAGGGGCTGGATGCGGCTCATTGAGCTTCATAATGTGGACCACCAACCTTGAATAATAATTTATATTATCATTGTACTTCTGTCTTTTCCCTGGAATGCCTGTGTTTCCTCAGTAGATGGTGTCATAAAGACCATTAGAAATGCAGCATTTTAGGTTTTATACATGACTTTTACATGACTTTTATCAGTTCAGTTTCTGCCCTTGACTTGACCCTCATTTCCTCGTCTGCTGTGTTTTGGAATATTGCCGATCATTAGATTCAAGTCTATTAGTGGTTCCCAAAATTATTAAGAGCAGAACAGGTGGTAGAGCCTTTAGCTACCAAGCCAACTGGGGGAGACGCATAGTCTGAGGACCCCTCCTCCCTGTGTCATTCTCTGGTCTTCCTCAATCTTATAAAATTTGTTTTCAAAACTACCGTTTTTCTTTCCCATTCCTGTTGTTGCTGGTGAATGGGCTGATGCCAGGACTAGGATGACCAGGACTAGGATCTTCTTCTTCTCCTTTCGGCTTATCCCATTTTTCAGACATTGCTACAGCCACTCAACAATTTCCATCTTACACCTGTTCTCCACATCCTCAACTCCAACTCCAACCACCTCCATGTCCTCCCTCCATAAATCTCCTCTTTGGCCTTTCTCTTCGTCTCTTTCCTGGTAGCTCCATGTCTAGCATTCTTCTCCCAAAATAACCACTGTCCCTCTTTTGAACATGTCCCAACCATCTCAATCTGGCCTCTCTAGCTTTTTCTCCAAACTTTCCTGTCTGTGTTGTCCCCGTTATTACCTCGTTCCTGATCCTGTCCATCCTTGTCACCCCCAAAGAGAATCTCAGCATCTTTAACTCCTCCACCTCCACCTCTGGCTCTTGTCCTCTACCTATTCCTAGTATCTCTACTCCATACATCATTGCTAGTCTCACAACTGTCCTGTAAACCTTTCCCTTCACTTTAGCTAACTCTCTTCTATAACGGATCACTCCACGACCCAGACTATGATGAACAGGACTAGGACGAACTTTTTGTAACTTTGAATTCCCACTGGAAGAACTTCAGAGGAAGTTATATCTAAAAAACTAAAGTTTGTTAGGTATATCTATGTATATCAAGTTGTTTATTACCACATACCTTTGTACTTGTTTTATTTTATTGTATTTTTATGCTCTGGTAACATCCATTGCACTTATCTGTCCGTCCAGGGAGTGGATCCCTCTCCTGTGGTTCTCCCTAAGGTTTTCTACCTGTTTTCTTTTCCCTGTTAAAAGGATTTTTTTTTCCCTCTGTAGTTTTTCTTTACCCTGGCTGAGGGTCTATGGACAGAGGATGTTACCAACCCTGTAAAGCCCTATGTGACAAATCTGATTTGTAAATGTGGGCTATAAAAATATAATTTGATTGATTGATTATATAATAATGAATAAAGTAAAGGGACTGTATTTGAATGAAGTAAATGAATAAAACTGAAATTCACTTTTTCAATGTATCCTCTTGCGACCCGACACTGAATGACTTAAGTCAGGTGTCACCAACGAAGCGGTAGAATAACGATAGTAAGAGTGTCTGAATGTCCCAGAAATACTTAATTTTACATTGTTCAGTAAGTCTGTAATAAGCAAGTGGCTCTTCGTATTACAGAGTGTCCTTGAAGTAGCTCTTTGTTTCAAAAAGCTTGGTCACCTCTTGATCACTGGCAGGATCACTGCCTAAACCAGTGGTTGGGATCCCCTGATTCGCGGACATTTCCTTTTCTTTCCCAGACTCCATAATTGACATTCACTCTGGTAACCAACCTGGTAGTGCAGCATTCTCTGGATCAGCGCTAGTGAACCAAAGGTTCCAGTCATCGGGTTGGTCTTTAAAAGAATCCATGATGCCGTGGAAGTTTGGCAGTTTATCGAGTTCAGTGATGTTGTCCCAGCAGGAGTCAGCCAACCAGTTGTTGCAGGGGTTGTCCATTTGTTCCTCTTTGTCAAGCACCTGGAAACAAATCATTTTTTTTATATATATAGCAAAGATTTTATTTGACAGAAAGTAGACAATGATAGCATATTATATTATGACTAAATATAAATATATGCTTACAAAGAAGGGGAATTTTGCTACATCAGGAATTCAAATGAACAGAACTTTAGCTGAGGGGAAGCGCAGCATTATTTTTGCGACTGTGTGTAAAAAGGAAGCATATAATAAAAAGCTCAGCAAAATGAGTGTGTTTCTGAGCTTTTCTTACAAGGCCTCCCCGGAGGAAGAAACTGTACTCCTCCATGTTGAGCCTGTCAGCCACCTCCAGGATTTTGGCACACATCTGGAAGCTGAAGAGAAGCTTATGGGCCTCAAACAAACCGCGGCATGCATACCTGCCGAGGACGAGGCACTGTCTTAGTTACAAACACCAGGGCTCAGAGACAGAAACAACTAAACAATTAAATAACATTGTAATTAAAACACACTTAATGAACACTATTACTTAAAAAGACCTGTACTAAAATGTCTTGTACTGAAATGTCTTGTAAGGACAGAAATGTATTTTTTTTATGTCAGAATTTCCCAAAGCATACCCCCGATATAATAATAAAGTTCTATCTATTTCAGGGGCGTGGCCAGACTCCTTAAAATGGGTGGGGCCTGAAAAAATTAGGGTGGGCCAACCCAATGTATTATAGCCAAGTTTGATCAGCCCTCTCATTGGATTGGGTGGGCCTGACTGACAAGTGGGTGGGCCCAGGTCCACTCTGGCCCACCCGTGGCTACACCTATGATCTATTTATCTTGTAGCTGTGTCCTGGGCTGCTTGTTGGACGTGGTGGAGGGGGTTGGAAAGAGAAGGACCCTTTCCAGGGTTTCCTCCATCAGGGATAACCTCACCCACCTGGACCTGAGCAGCTCCTTCAGTCCGTTGCTCACAGTGCTGAAAGGAGCGCAACCACAGGTTCTTTAGATGTGATTGACACCACGGCACACGACAAAATGTCACCTCTGCACTTATCCCATCACCAAAGTGAACAGTGGGCAGCTTTGGGGATGCATGATACCATGATCAGGGCACCTCAGAGGCAACTTGGCGGTAGGAGTATTGCGGAGTCAAGTCTGCTTCCATAACCACTGGGCCAACAACTGCCCCTCAGCAATCAGACTCTACAACCAGCACTCTAGCACCAGCATAACACCTTCAACTTATACATACTGTATTGTTATTACATTTTTTCTACCTTAATTGTTAATTACATTTCCTACATTTTTCTTAGGATTTTATTGGTGTTTATATGTACATACGTATATTTTTTCTTTCTATTATTGTTCGTCTAATTTTCTTATAATATCTTACTGTTTTTGGAGCTACTAAAAAAGTGTGTTTCCCCCTCAGGGGATGAACAATAAACCATTCCATTCCAAATGCAAACAAACCTATATGTGTTAGAGCCACCTAACTAATGGGAATTGCTAACAGAAATATCTGAGGAAATTGTATCAATATATTGTATCAATAAATCTCCATTGTCAGTGCTCACCTATAGACTGCATATGTGTGGTAGTCGTTGAGGTTGTTAATCCTTTCCTCCAGCTTGTGGCTGCGCTTGCTTTTTTCTATGCTAAGACTGAAGAGGTTGACGTAGGCGTCCAACGAGAACTGGTACATGGGGTCAATGCGACCCATGTCATTCAGGATGAAAAAGAGGACGGACGCCCTCTGAGCGCATAGACGGTAGGCCTGCAGGAAATTCATGCTCTGAGTACAAAGTGAAAACTGCACAACAAGTATCTGTAGTATTAATAGAACAGATGAAAATCAGCAGTGCTCTGTCCTCTCCCCTCCTGACCTCTCTGGCAGAGTCAATCTTGATTTCAGTCTGTTCGCTGCTCTCCAGCTGCTCTGAAACTTCAGTGGACGTCACCTTAGATGTCTGCAAGGTGTTCACCAGCTGGACATCGTCCAGCAGCGAGCCGGTCGCCTCATTTAGCAGCCTGTTGGAATAGATGTGTGGTGAAAAAAGAAACAAAAAACAAAGGTAGACACAATATATCTAACAGCTAAGTATTACAATACTAGTTACTCATTCTGGTTGTCAATGCACTGTGCTTGTGACGATTAGAATGCAGGCAGGATGGAATAGCTGGAGTAAAGTCTCAGGAGTGATCTGTGATCTGTGAAGAGTGTCAGTTAAGGCGAAGGGAAAGGTTTATAGAACAGTTGTGAGACCAGCCATGATGGATGTATACGATACACTGCCAATAGGCAGAAGACAGGAATCACGGAGACATGGAGGTGAGTTAAAGATGCTGAGATTCTATTTAGGATAGAGATAAGGATGGACAGGATCATTAATGAGGTGATAAGAGGGACGAGACAGACAGGGAGGTTTAGGGAAAAAGCTAAATAAGACAGATTAAGGGGGTTTGGACATGTTTAGAGGAGGGACAGTTGTTATATTGTTAGAAGAATGATCCTTGAGGTGGAGCTACCAGGTAGGAGATTTTGGATGCAGTGAGTGAGGACATGGAGGTAGTTGGAGTAGTTAGAGAACAAGATACAGAGAACGGGGAGAAATGCCGAAAGGAAAAATGGAAGAAGAATTCTGCTTGCTTTGGCATTACAAAAGGACAAAACACTGCCTTTGTACACTGATCCAAACAACCTGAGGATCTCATCCTCCAATTCTTGCAATCTTCTCTTGCCAGAGGCAATGCTGATCACCAAGGAATCCTTCTGTTCTTCCAGCTCTGGACGCTCCTTACGCACCACAATACCCAAAAGTTGTGCCTCCAGCCCCTGCACAGGATCATGCAGAAAAATTTAAAAAGCAGCCAAGAGATGTGATGCAGGTGAAAATACAACAACACAAACACACCTGTTCTTTAACAGCAAAGTTGACAATGGTTGTCTTTGTAGAGATCTCTGGAGTGAAGTGGGGGTTTGAAAGTTTGGTAGTGATGTAGAACCGAAACTCTGGATTGTACTCCACCTCCTTATCACCCAGCTTCAACATCAGTCTGCCACCTAAGAAAACACAATTAATTCGATCAACGTGAAATTCAATTTTTTTTTGACATCTGACACTGCATCTGGTTGGAGTGTGTATGAGTGAGACCTAGACGAGTCAGGGACTTGTTAAGGACTGGATTTAGAGATGGGTCCAGGTTTTCCTGTACATTTTGCAGCAGAACAGGATTTCCAAACTGGATGGCAGTCTCCAGCACTCGCAGGAAGTCTGGCATTTGAGAGTCGATTACTTTAAGGCCCTGTGTGTTTGAACACATGAACATAGGAATTGATTTTAAAACTGTGAGAAAATTTGATGCTACATTTGTGACAATTATTATCCATTTTCCGATGAAATATTGTCCCAGCCGAGACTTACTCTTTTCATTTCCATATTTTTTATCCATTTCAGAGCCTGGCCTTGAGGGTCCACCATCAGAGGCCACCTACCATGAAAAAAAAAATAGTTGCAGGTCAGCATTCTGAATTGTATTACAGTTGATAGATTATAATCCACACATATTGTACTGACCGATTACCACGTGTAACAATCACTCCGTTCTCAGTGGAGAATGCATCCGAGGGCAGACCCTGAATGTTCCACTCCCTCACTGCTGTGGGCTTAGACAGAAAAACTGCAAAACTGAACCCAGGAGTGCAGGGGATTTCTAAGGTTTTCACCTGAACAAAACAAAAACCAAGAGTTTTAAGACCAGATTCACTTGCTGGTGCAACATAGACCGTGTCAGGTTTGGGACTTGAACCCAAAACCCATGTGCCTGGCATTTGTAATGTGTTTCACCTCATTCATCCAGATGGAAAGCAGCTCATCTCTGTAGTTAGAAAGGAAAGGTCCCATATAGGAGAGGAAGGAGGCGGCAAGCAGACAGTCTCCTACCAGGTATCCCATGTTCTCTTCAAAACCCTGAAGTAATTAAATGCTAAATATGAATCAGACCAATCAGATCAATCAATTTGCTTGTGTTATAGCAGCAATTCGTGCATCTTACTGCAGCTCTTTTTTCCCAGCGGACCCTTTCTCCTGCCAGTCCAGTCACCAGTTTGTCAGCGCGGTCTAGTTTCACCTCCATGTCCTCGGATTTCTTCCTCAGATTCTCCTTCATGGTCAGTTTCTCCTCGTGTTGCCTTTTTAGCTCTTCCAGCTTCTCCCCCACCTACTCTCTCACACAGACAACACAATCATAATCCCTGTTGCGCTCAAACTTGACCAACAATGTCAGGTGAGCTGTGTGTGTGTCTTTCAGACCTCTCTGAGTTTCTCCTGGGCCTCAGCGAGGGCGGCCTGTTTCTCCGCCAGCTGAGTGGTGGCTGATTTCAGCTGGAGTCGCTTCGGTTCCACCACCCTGTAAACACGGCCATAAACCTGGAGGAACAGAAAAAACATATGGAATTTCAAAATTTTTGGGTGGAGAATTCATCTGTTCATTTGTTCTCTTTGAACAAGCATTGTGAATGCACTGGTTAATATAGGCGGTGACAAGCACTTACGTCCATTGCTCTCACCCACATACAGAGGGATTTTGCAGCCAGAGACACTTTTCCAATGACCTCTGGCTGGAAGTCATCTTGTTTGCAGTACTGACCAATCCTCTTCAGCACACGGTCTGATATGTTGTCCTTATCGTAGTTCACTAGTGTTTTGATGAAGCTGGGTTCACCTAAAAAGAAACAAAAAACTCATTTACCATATGTTTTTGGCTAGTTCTCGTAACAAATTTTTGATACTCTTTAGAAAATCTGTGGAGATCTATGGACTATATCTGAGAACAATTGTAGTAAGGACACCAATCCTTTTACATGTGCTGACAGGCATCAAATCACTTAGGTATCACAGCAAGTTTTATCTGTCTTTTAAGGCAGTGGTCTCCAACCACTGGTCCGGGAACTGGTACTGATCCGTGGGTGAATTGGTGCCGGGCCGCAGAGAAATAATGTTTCCTTTTTGCCCCATCTGGCTATTACTTACATTTGGTCCATATACATATAAACAAAAGAACTGAACAATAGAATGGCTAGGATTCCGTCATCAATAATACAACTATATTTGATTAAGAAATATTTTCTGAGTGAAGACAACAACATAAACTCAAAATGACAGAGTCATTGATACAAGATTCTAACTTTTTACACCGGTCTAGTAGCAGAAAATTATAGGCTGGGAGCACTTGAGAAATCGTTGTCGTGCCCATGCACAGTTAATTTGGGTAGGAAGATTTTATAGGTAGGAAAATATTTCAGAACACTGGAAAATTTTATTTTATCAAGGGATATTCATTTGCCAAAACTTATCGACCCTCAACAACTTATCGACTCTCAATTGCCCCACGGGGATAATTAAAGTTTCTGAATCTGAATCTGACCGGTCTGTGAAAAAAGTACCAGACATTTAACCAGTCCGTGGCGCAAAATGTTGGGGAACACTGTTTTAAGGGACATATATTTTGAGTTAATATTTGTATTGAGAAATCAGAATCAGATAGAACCTCAACTCATGCTCATACTTTTTTCCATTTGGCTTTGTCTCCACCATTCACAGTCTGCTTGTCTGTTTTTTATTTGATGATGTTTTTCACATTAAGAAAATGAGCCCTAAGCCATGAATGAGCCCTAAGAAAGTCTTTAGTCACTGTCTCTCACCCAGTTGTCTCTTGGCCTCAGCCCAGGTAGGTTCCTTGCCCAGCAGTGTCATGACAGCCTGCATCACTGTCTCCACCAAAGCTGGTGGACGACCATACGACTTGATCTCTGTCATGTCTGTTTTATTCAGAGACTCCAGGGCCTGTGAGCACAGAAAGAGTTCAGTATAAATATAATAACTGTAAAAGGTTTGGCCGTGTGAGTGGTAAAATGTTTGCAGATACTTTTGTTTTGAAGATGTTCAAGCTCAAAATATACAGATACTGCATTCTGTATATTACTGTGGGCTACATATAAACATCTACCAAACATTCTGCCAGTAGGAGGCACTGTGTGGTCAAAATTTATTAGAGTTTCCTCTGGGTTTCTCATATATATTTATATGATAACAAGCTGGGGTTTCATTCCATCTTTGACTTTAGTCTATGTCATACATTTGTTTCCTCTTCCTCAATCTTTAAGTAATATCTTTTGGTTCTTTTATGAGGTGAAATTTTGGCTCTCAAATAACATATAACAATAAATAACAATAACACATACAGCATTATTGTCTCCTCAGTGCTTCTGCTTAGGATAGGGGCTTAAAACTTGCGGCTCGTGGGCCATTTGCGGTCCGAGGAACGATATTTTGCGGACCCAACCTTGGTGTAAAAGTTGAATTTATAATAATATTTTACAGATTTGTTCCCCACATTTTATGGTAAATCCTATAGTTCCCAAAACACTGATCCAGAGACTACTTCTGGTTCAGTGTTGTACTACACAGAATATTTGGGAAACTGATTTTTTATTATTTATTTCTTTTTTTCTTTTTTATTGAACACTGAAAGCTGATGTGGTCCTTCGGTGAAATGACAGTGTGGGTGGTGGCCCTCAACTTATGTGAGTTTGAGACCCCTGGCTTAGGGTGAATAGGCAAAGGTGTAATGAACTTTTTTTTCCTTGATTAAGGCTTTCACTATGCTTTTGGGTAGTGAAACAGGTTCAAATATATGTTAGGTTAAAGATGCAAATAGATAATGACTAGATTATTGATATTTATGTATGTAAATATGTATCTTAATCGTTCTGATAAAATTTTTGTCTTGATTGGTCCAACATTTCTACAAAATAAATCAACTGTGGCTTAAGTTACAACAAATACACAGTCATACGAAGCAGGCTAGAGCGGGATTCACATCAATTTTTTATTTTATATTTTACTATCCATAATTACAACAGCGATTTCCCAGCTACAGTTTCTTATATGATGATAAAGAATAATAGCAGTACCTTCATAGCTTCCTCCAGTGCAGGTAAAGCCTTGTCCAGGTCTCTTTGTGCATTCTCAGCCATGGCTTTACAGTGTAATTCCTCAGCTCCAATTTTGTCACTGCTGGCACTCACAGCCTTTCAGCAAAAACATGGACTGTTGTCAGATGTTGTGATTTGATACAAAATGTAATTCATTCCACTAGTTCAGGTCCAATGACTGCCAACCGACTAAAATTACCTTCTGTTGTTTGTCGGCCTCGTTTTTCTGCTGCACAATGACGGACAGGTACTCGTCGCACTGTTTCTGGAACTCCGCCACCTGCTTCTTGGCCTCCTCCAGCTCTACAGACATGGCCTCCACCTTCTCGCGGGTGTCACTGATCTTGAAAAGGCCGTTACGCAGTTTGCACACCTGCTCCCCCAACTCACTGCGTTTTTCTGCCAAGAGCCTGGACACATTATAAACTCATCAACCTGTGCTCAAAGAATTTGTGAGGTGCTAGGGGACGTGTGTCAAACTCAGACCCGGGGGCCATGTCTGGCCCACAGTGTAATTATCTTTGGCCCCCAAGACTAGACTAGTAGAGTTTGCCCGCAAATATGTAGCCTCTAGATCAGGGGTCTCCAACTCAAATAAGTTGAATAAGTGGCCACCACCCACACTATCATTTCACCGAAGCGCCCCGTTAGCTTTCAATGTTCCATACAAAAGAAGAAAAATTATAAAAAAAAATCACTTTCCCATAGATTCTGTGTAATACAACACTGAACCAGAAGAACTATAGGATTTACCATAAAATGTGGAGAATATAATATAAGTCCAACTTTCACATCAAGGTGGGGGCGGCAAAATATGTTCAACGAGACCCCCCAAAAAAAAATACATATATATATATATATATTGTGGGCATAATGAGAGTGTACAATAAAGGAAGGAAGAAAAGCAAACACCTTGTCATTGTGATATACACAAAAGGTGACCGCCACAATAAAATTATCACCATGATCATTTGCAGGTGTCGGATTCGAACCTTCAACACCTACGAATCCAAGTCTGGTTCCTTAAACACTGAAGCTCAAGTAACACCAAAGTAAGATGAAATCAAGAAAAGATTCCTACTTTTTGTATCCAGACACCAACTCCAGGTAGTTGGTTGGTGTCACATAGTTCGGTCTTTTCAGCTCCAACTTCATCTTTCTGGACACTTCAGCCACAGACTGGTGTGTTTTCACGAAGACACTGGCAACCTTTGTCTGGATCTATTACATTAAGCAGCAGGTTAGAAAAAAAAACATAATGAATCGTCAAATTATCACCGGAACTAATGTCAATACAGTCTGTGTGGAATCCTGGCAACAAATTTAGTTCAGCTTAAAGCAGTTGAGTGGAAATAAACAAAATCTGTTGAAAACAGAAAATCTGGTTTGGTTGTGATTTGGGGATTTGTCCTAAAGTTTCAGCTACAGATGTTGTGTGGGTGGAATTCTTTATTGTCACTGTAGTAATCTTCTTTTTTTGTGTTCAGCTTGTCCCTTTTTCAGCGGTTGCCCACAGTGAATCAACATTTTTCTATTTCCCCCTGTCCTCTGCATCTTCTGCTCTGATGTCCTCTCTCACTGCATCCATCAATCTCCTCTTTGTCTCCTACCTGGTAGCTCTATCTCTAGGATCATTCTTCTACCAAGATATCCACTGTCCCAAACCATCTCAATCTGGCTTCTCTAGCTTTCTCTCCAAACCTCCCTGTCTGTGCTGTTGGCACTGCAGTAATAAAACTTGAAAATAAAATATCCTCGAAGCCAATACACTTTATTACATCATATATGGCAATCAGAAAATGTCTAAAATTTCTAAATGTTTTAGCTTCTGTTTATTTCCAAATGTCTTTTTCACTCAGTGCCCTCATTTTACAGGTGTTATAAACAGCAGACAAAACACCATCCCTTGGAAGTTCAACTTATTTTAATATAATTACTAGATATGTCTGATGATACTAGCTGAACTACGACAGAGCAGCATAAAAATGTAATATATCTAGAAAAATAGTTTTCTGAAATAATGAAAACCTGTAACAGAATGTCTGGATTTTGCCTAATGAAAAATAATGAAAATAATCGAAAATAAAATATAAAAATAAAAAATGTTTTGGGGGAAATTGGCTCCCCTTACAAGACCCATGTTCTTTTCTTTAATCACCATGCCACTACTCACCGACTATATAGTAATCCTATATCAATCTATACAATACTGAGATAGGAATCACAAATAAAGTCCTTGGACAACATCAACACTGCATATATCAGATATATCAGATGATATCGGACATCCCAAATATTCCCATTAGTATCATGTGCAAATATAAAAATGTTCTGTATTTATGTGTATGTGTGTGAGGCTCACCCCCTCCATTGACCCCAGCTCCAGTCCATCCAGATACCTCTGAGCCACCTCCAGAAGAGCATCTTTGGGCCACTCACAGAACCAGTCGATGGTGGTACAGTTGACGATGGCTGGGTACTGAAGAATACGGTTCCTATTGGCAAAGGGACAGCGGCTTTTTGCAGTGAGTTCATATCCTTGCTATTAATATAGTGACCACTAGGGCTGCCCCGTAAACAACAACAGTAAATATAAATAGAAAAGCTGTAGTGAGCCAACCGTTATAGAGCACAAAGTAGATATAATACCTGGAAAATACTTTGAATCGATAATGTTTTGCAACATGAATGCAAATATCTCTGTTTTACCATGGAGTAAAGTCGACTCCACTCTAGATTAAAGAGTAAGATGGCTTAACTGGTACTGCAATGACGCCAGAGTTTTCACATTAAGAGAGATATATTTCCTGTGACTACTGGCTGGACGCCAAAGTCTTAGAATTCTTTCTTTTCCTTTTGGCTTGTCCCTTATTTAGAGGTTGCCACAGCAAATCAACATTTTCCATCTCACCCTAACTCTTTACCAATTACCTCCATGTCCCCTCTCACTGCATCCATAAATCTGGCCTTTTCCTTTTTTTCTTACCTGGCAGCTCCATCTCTAGAATCACTCTTCTACCAACGTATGTATGGTCCCTCTTCTGAAAATGTCCAAATCTGGCTTCTCTAGCTTCTTCTCCAAACATTCCTGTCTTTGTTACTCCTGTCCATCCTTGTCACATCTTCAGAGAATCTTGAACTCTGCCTCCTGTCTTTTGCCTAATGCTTATGTCTCTTAGCCATCCATCATGGCTGGTCACACATCTCTCCTGAGATTTGAGAGACAAATCTCTCTCCTTTCTCCAGTTGTTCCATCCTGCCTGTCCTCTATTCTTCTCCTCTCTTCCACAGTCTCCACTGCTCTGAACAGTTGATCCTAAGTATCTAAACTCCTCCACCTTCTCCACCTCTGCTCCTTGTAACCTCATTACTCCACTGTTCCCCTTTTCATTCACACACATGTACTCTGTACTTCTACGACTGACCTTCATTCCTCTTCTCTCTAGTCCACACCTCCACCTCTCTAGGTTCTCTTCTAGCTGTTGCCTGCTCTCACTGCAGACCACAATGTCATCTGCAAACATCGTCGTCCATGGAGACTCCTGTCTGACATCATATGTTAGTCTGTCCATCACCAAAGCAACAAGAAGGGGCTCAGGGCTGATCCTTGATGCTGTTCCACCTCCACCTTCAAAGTATCACTTAATTTTTAATGAAACAAATCTAAATATAGTAATACATATGTGTAATATAGCACATTTTTTGTTGAATTTTTTAAATGTCATGCTTATTTTTTCAATTTTTGTATGTCAGATTAAAACATACTCCATCTTAAAATGTGCTCTATAAATATTATACACACATCAATATATATAAAATTATGTCTAAATCTAAAGTTTGATGTTTTTACTTTCTTCACGAAACACTTCTTTTGCATCTTGTGTGTCAAAGACATGTACCGTAAATTCCGGACTATAAGCCGCTACTTTTTTCCCAAACTTTCAACCCTGCGGCTTATTCAGTGATGCGGCCAATTTATGTAATTTTTCTAACGGCCGCCAGGGGCGCTCGAGTAGAAAAGGTAAGATTAAGACCGGTGGAATATATGCGTCGAATAAACGAATCGATGGTGAGACGCTGGAAACGCTGGCACAAAATCAGGAGTGGATTTGCCTCAGGAAGAGAGTGCCAGCGACAGTGACAGCGAGAGAGAGGCTGAGGGAGTGTGTGACGACGTCTATATGATCCAAACTGGGACCCAAACATCAGGGAATGTCAATGAGATGGAAAATGGAAAAAATCCTGGAGCTGTTCTTTAATTGGATCTGGTCTTGGTCTTTAATTGGATCTGGACTGGGCTTCTGCCCGTGGCTCATCATGGCTGACCAAGAGAGGAGGTGCTACGATGACTGTGCCAATCAGGGTGAGGAACAGAAGAATACGCTCCTATTGGCCAATAGGACACCAAGCAGGGATTGGATTTGTCAATAGTGAGCAGCGTACGATCTGGTCCCGGGAAACAAAGCTGCCAGACATCGTTGTCTTTTTCTCAATTTTCGCATTTTTTTGCTTGGATTGAAGCTTAGATCCAGGACCAACTCAGATGTGTATAAGAGACGGCTCTCCTACTGGGCTCATGCACAGCACCACATGCAGGTTGTTCCTGACTCGCTCAATCAAGTAGCTGAACAAAGAGTCTGGAGTCTCTGGTATCTTGTCTCTCCTGGCAGATTCCGACAGTGCATTGCAAACCTAAAGGAACAAACATATATTATCAGAACTGGATGTATATATTATCCGGATAAAAAAATGGAAAATAAAATAAGTGAAGCATTAATTTAAAACAGCTATTGCTTGTTATTAAAACCTGTTCGATCAGACTCTTGACAAACAAGTTTAAAGAGAGGAATTGCAAACTGCACTTTTGAAAGCAGTGATGTTAGATTAAGACAATATTCATACTTCAACAAATTCGTCCTGCTTGTAGAGGTTAGGGACCTCTCCAGAACTCAGAATGTTGTTAATGTCCTCGAGGAAGGACTCATCCACGAGCTGAGTGTCATTGAACAGAAAGACAGTGGGCTTATTGTCCACTCCTGTCAAACGGTACAGCTTCTTCATGTCTGAGCACAAGGACAGAGAAAGTGTGTTGTTAAATGGTTACAGGGGAAGCAATCAAACAAATCTCTTCAAGTAAAATACATTGTCCACTGAAGGCCATGTTTGTGCGCTTGGACTTACCTTCCCTGAACTCTTGTTTGCGGTACTGTTTGGTGACTTCCACTTGAAATACCTGGTACTCACAGATGAAAGCAGCCATCTTGGACAGACTCTGTCTGCCTGAGCCCCCAATGCCAACCAGTAACATGTTCCCCCTCAGCTGACTGATAACACGGATCACACGGGTAACTGTGGAGAATTAAATGCCCAATCAAATGAAAAAGGCATGTAATTCCTCAATCGTATGTGCAATTGTGAATGGCCTGAGTGAGTATTCGTAAAACAGTATTCCAATTGATTAGGATATTTACCATATATTTTTTATGTTTTGTGATCTAATCTAATGTAATGCTTCTTCTTCTCTTTTTTGGCTTGTCCCTTTTTCCAGAGTTGCCACAGCAAGTCAACATTTTCCATCTCACCCTGTCCTCTGTATCCTCAACTCTAACTCCAGCTACCTCCATGTCCTCCCTCACTGCATCCATTAATCTCCTCTTCATACCTCCTACCATCTCTAGGATCATTCTTCTACCAATGTATCCACTGTCCCTCCTCTGAACATGTCCAAACCATCTCAATCTGGCTTCTCTAGCTTTTCCTCGAAACCTTCCTGTTTGTGCTGCCCCTTTAATGATCTCATTCCTGGTCCTGTCTATCCTGGTCTCCCCTAAAGAGAACTTCAGCATCTTTAAAATCTAATGTATAGGGTATTTATGTCTAATCTAATGTATTGGATATTTTACAGTATAAGACAATAAAGACTTGCTGTGATATGTGATAAAATCAAATCCACCAATAAACATTTCTGCGGGCTTGGCTTGACTCCTGTGTTTTCCACACATTTGAAGTCACAACATATATTTTACATCTGAATATTCTTGCTGGGGCCTATCAGATAAAGATGTAACCAAGCCAAGTACTAAAACACACTGGCCTTTTAGTTTGAATATATTCAAAACGCATTTACCCAGTGTAAAAAGTCTGCCTATTTAGTTGAACACAACACTGGAATAGTCGCAAAATTGAAGAAAGCCACAGTTTTGAATTGAACACTTCCGCCTGTTACTTCAGACAAATTATTATTTTCCGTCAATAAATAATAGTTTTTACACTAAACAAGTGAAACTAGACAGCACACTTGTCAAACAGCAACATGAACTGTGGTACTTCACCAGAATGACTAAACGGAACGTAACATTTGGACTTTAACGTACTGTGTTTGACGGCATCTTCAAAAAGCACCAGGCTCATGGGCACTATTCCAGGTGTAAGATTGTAGTCTTCCAGCTTGGTTTCCATAAACTTCTTTAGATCATTAATATCCAGTAGATCCTCGTACACCTGAGAGTTGTTCATAAAATCGCCTGTCAGACACAAACAAATGTAAGAAATCATTAAATATCTTTATTTACCAATGGCATTGTGAAATAAAGGTTTTTGTGTGTACAAAGAGAATGTTTCATAACCCAAGTAACAAAAGTACCAAATATTGGTGGCTGTTTATTGGTGCACATGCTGTGGAAGGTGAAGTCAAAAAATGAGCCCAATTTCTCTGCCATCAAGGCAACAAAGGCTTCCGAGTCACTGTCATCTACCAGTCGATCTGAGAAAACCCTGAAAACACATCACACACAAAATATAAACCAGAGTTTCCAGAAACAAATATTTGGAAACAAATCAAAAACAACCTGACACAGAACCAGGAGACACCATCATGGTCTTCTTACTCACCTGAAACACTCGTGCACCCAGAGTCTTGTGATGTTTGTTTTCGTATCGTGGAAATCTGGATGAGCTCGTAATAAACCTTGAAACACCTACGTGCAGGCAAATATAAAATTGAATCACTATATTAGTAAAACATTTTTTTTTAAACTATGTCAGATGTTTATTTTTGCCATGTTCTCAAAGTGCGTCTTTACCTTGGAGATGTCTCTAAGGTTGAAGAGGTAGTGAATTTTGGCTGGAGTGGGGAGAAACTGAGCAGTAACAGCATAATACAACTCCAGTGTAGCTTGTGTCAGTGTTTCTCCAATGGGCTTCACCTCCTCCTTGAACCCTTGCAACTTTTGATTGATCATGGTGCTGTAGATCCTTCTGATCTGGGACTCCTGCAATGAGATGTGATCTTTCAGTCTGGTCTTCCAATTAGGACTAAAGTCAGGGAAGTTACCCCAGACTTTAAGACTTTCACTTTCAAACATAAAAAGACCAAAATTTCATTTTATATTTGAATACATTTGGTGGAAAAGAAAAGCAATTTCCTGGTTTATTCTGTACATTGACAAAAAAGCAGAAAATAAAATTGTTGATATGCAATATTTAAGGTGGATTTGGTATTTCAATTGTGGAATTAACTACTGGATTGATAACAATATAGTGGGGATCAAACATTTGGTCACCCCAGAAAATTATATTAATGTGCATATAACAGCCAAGGAAGGATGGAAAAATCTCCAAAGGCAACAGGTTACAGATGAGACTTATACATTTTATTTGATATTTTTGATATTTCCCCAAAAATCTACACCATGCGAACACTGACATTGAAAATAGTGGATGCTCACAAAGTAATAAAGATATAAGTAGGATGCAGAACGTATTCAGATGTCAATTTCTTCTATCTAAAGCAGGCCTGGGCAATTATTTTGACTCGTGGGCCACAAGTGGTACTAAAATGTGAGTCACAGGCCAGATCAGGATCAGAAAGATTGAGTATTTTCCGTGAACTAAGAGAAATGATGAGTAAAGTATTGAATAAAGGCGAAATGCTTTAAGCCTCTTTGAAACCATCTCTTGGGGAAATTGGGCTTCACAGGGAAACAGTAGAAGGATAACGTTAATTTAAATTAACAGTATAATTTAGACAAGTTTGGCGGGCCTGATTAAAACACCAAACGGGCCGCATCCGCCCCCCAGGCCTTAGTTTGCCCAGGTCTGATATAGAGTGTATTTAAGAAATGTCAGTCATGAGGAACAGTGGAAATTGAAGCAAAATCTGGAAAAAGAAACTTGCAGTATTGCTAGAGTCAAAACCCTATACCACTGGCACAAATATAGTCTTCATGGAAGAGTCTTAGAGGAATACCTCTTCTCACCACAAAAAACAGCAATTGAAGTTAACAAATGAACATGTAGATAAGCATTTTGAGGCATTCTGGAGACAGGTTCTGTGGAACAATGAGGTGAAAATAGAACGACTGGCCAAACTGAGCAAAGGTACGTTCAGAGAAGAAAGAGCAGCGAATTTAACGAAAAGAACCACCGTCCAGCTGTAAGGCACGGAGGTGGGTCATTCATGCTTTTGGGGTTATATTGTAGCTAGTGGCACTGGTAAGATTTTGCAAGAAAAAGAAAAAAAAAATCAATAAAACTTTGTCAATTTGCCATCTGTGGAAAAGCTGAAGTTAAAGAGAGGATGTTTTTTTTACAAATGTATAATGGTTCCTGACACAACTCAAAACCCATGGTGGATTACATCAAGAGGTTTGCCACGGCCTTCACAATCTTCTGACCTCAACCTGAGAGAAAATCTATAGATAGGGCTTAAAAGAGCAGTGTGTAACAAACAGCCCAGAAATCTCAAAGAGCTGGAAGACTTTTGAAGGAAGAATCGGCAAAAATACCTCAAACAACAATTGACAGACTGTTGGCTGTCAACAAAACATGTTTAGAAGCTGTAATACTTGCCAAAGGAGGCAGCACAAGGTGTTAACTCTACAGGTGCCCAAACTTACTATTGATGGCAAAAAAAATCTTTTCTTTTTTGAAGAACATCTCATCTGTGATCTGATGTTTTTTGGAGATTATTCTAATTTTCTCTGGCTTTGTATGGCACATTAATAAACATTTTACTTAGGGTACTCATACTTTTGATACCATATATATATATATATATATATATACAGTATATATAATAGCTGAAAGAATTTTGCTGTGTTGTTATATCATTCTGTTTTGACGGTTTTGTTGCAGTGATAAAAGTATTTGGGACACAAACCAAAAATTTACTTATGAGTCAAATATTTGGAGTGGCTGAAATTTGATGCATTGCTACGAAAAAAAAAACATTTTCAAAAGATGCAGTAAAAAAACAAATGATCCAGTAATTACTGTTGTAAATTACATTATATGTAAAGTGTCTTTAGCCAAGACGCTATCGTTTATAGATGTAAACTAAATATAGATATAACTAAATATGTTAAGTTATTTTCTTTGTGTTAGTTTTAAAAAAAACTTACATGTGGAAAGGTCATATTGATGAGGTTGAATCTGCTCTGTAGGCGTTCAGAAATATGTGTCCTCCCTCCACCAGGGGGCCCCATTGAAGCCAGCAAGACCATATCCTGTCAAAACAGACAAAAGTTCACAAACAAGAAATAAGAATAATTTTTTTTCTGAACAAGCACAGAAGTATATATAAGCGTCTTTAAAACTTACCTTGACAAATTTTTGTGTCTGTTTTTGGCGGTCGTACCAAAAGCCGCAGTCAATCCACAATCGCAGTAGTTCAAGTGGCGGCTGGGAGCCAAAAAGATCATGTGCTGGCATGTTCAGGTCGTCAAGGAAACAAAGCAAATGCTTGCCACCTGCTGGCACAAACACACCTTTGGTCCTCTTCTCGATACGGCTCTCCATGATGGCCTGGATGTTATTAGAGGTGGTCTGTGCAAGAGTGTAGACAAACAAAAATACATAATTACAGTTTCTTACTACAACAGTGTTGCTTGCAGTAGGCAAAAATTCTAAATATAAAAGGAATTGCTCCATATGTGAAAAATAAGTCAATCAGGGAAAAGAAATTTCACTAAATTTCACAATTAAACAGTTATTTAACTTTTTCGTTACTCTTTTTTAAGGAACCGTGGACATCTGACTAAAACTATGAGAGAGACCTAAACTCCTCAGTCCACGCCTTTCTTCATTGGCTCCCAGTACATTTCAGAATTCAGTTCAAAATTCTCTTGCTAACTTATAAGGCACTTCATGGTCTGGCACCTTCGTATCTGGTGGAGTTGATTAAACCCTATCAGCCCACTAGAACACTTTGTTCCTTAGGTGCAGGCCTTCCTGTGGTTTCTAAATCTAGATCTAGATCTAAATCAAAGCCTTCAGCTACCAAGCTTCTCTATTATGGAACCACCTGACGGCTCCAGTCCGGGGGGCTGACACAGTCTCTATTTTCAAGTCTAGATTGAAGACGTTCCTCTCTAGGTTCTCTTCTAGCGGTTGCCTGCTCTCACTGCAGATCACAATGTCATCTGTAAACATCATCCATGGAGACCCCTGTCTGACCTCATCTGTCAATCTGTCCATCACCAGACCAAAACAAAAGGGGCTCAGGGCAGATCCTTGAAGAAAACCCACCTCCACCTTAAAGTCCTTTGTCCTTCCAACAGCACACCTCACCACCATTGTGCTGTTCTCAAACATATCCTGCACCAGTCTAACATACTTCTCTGCCACTCCTGGCAGCCTGTATTGATAAATAAAATTAGTTTTTCTCCTTAGTGCCTCTCTGTCCCCCCTAGGTGAGGATCCCCTCCACTGTCAATCACCCTGAGGTTTCTTTTTTTATTTTCCCTGCCTGTTTTTTTGGGAGTTGTTCCACAGCCGGTGAGAGGGTCTATAAGGGCAGGGCACATTTTCCTGTTTGTTCACTGAATCTTGTTTATTTTTTATAATTATAAAGTGCATTGGGACTATTGTAGAAAGCGTTGTCTACAAGTAAGCAGACCAGGACACACTTCTGCGTCTTGGGGGATTTATTGTATTACAAAGGTTTCTGACATCTGCAAGTCCAACAACGAATCTCATCTACAGTCTCACCAACAAATCCCAAATGCTGATACAAACATGTCCTTTTCATACACTCACATCAACATGCTTACATCAATTCCCAAAACATTCACCATTTCTTGGAAACCATGAACCCATGCCAAATCCTGTCCAAAACAAGAGGATGTCTCTTCAGAGCCAGGTCATAGTGACCTGGCCACGTCCACTTGCTATTATTCTAACTGAATGTCCAGACCGCCAGCCTTATCTTTTCCACTCTTGCACAATATCATGTCCTTTTTCACACCCTGTCAACATTTAATACACACACCCTAATATTGCCAACTATTCTATGTATTATGTCCAATTCTCCACCACAGGACAACAGTTGTTGTGATTTGGCACTTTAAACAAATGACATAGAGCACACACCTGAGAGGACATGTTGACAGTGAGAGCCACCCACTTGTCATCCAGACCTTGCAGGACACTTTGAGCCACTGACGTTTTGCCTGTCCCCACTGGCCCAGTGAGCAGGACCGGGTGCTGTTCCGACACCAGAGCCTTAACTAGAAAATTGTAACGCAGCGTGTCTACAGTAGGAACCATGATCTTATAGAATGGAGCGCTGTGGATTAGAAGATGGGAACATGGATTTGTTTTTATCTGGAATGCACATTTGAAAAACTGATCAACTGAACCACGTATCATCATTTTCTACCTTGCATTGTAACGCCAATCTTTCGGTAGCTTATCTTCAAAAGAAGCCCAGGTCTTGTTCTTGATGTCCACAGTGTATTCATAAATGCTGTCCTGGAACGAGCCATGAAAGTTCAGAAGTTCAACATAAAAACAAGATATGAGAGAATATAACACAATGTTTCAGGATATTTTCCTCTCATTTCTCAGGGCAGATAAAGACAAGCTAACAATGAATGAACACCTTGATTGGAAAGGTTCCATATATTTCACGCAGGTATTTGTCCATTTTCTTGCGTCCATTTTCGTCAACGGAGGCACACACTGACCAGATGAGGCTGAAGATGAACCAGAACTCCACCATCCTGCCTAGGCCGTTTGTATCTGTAGTGTTTACCTGGTCGAAAAGGTTTAACACAGACTGTTTATTGTACACAAATAAGGTAAGTCAGGCAAAGAAATTGTAAATCATTATTCCGACATATGTTTTATGATCAGAGAAAACTCTCGATGTGTCATACCCCATTGGTGGATGTAGCCAGTGAGTCGTACAGGCGGCACAGTGAGATGACTCCGTTAAGTTCTGTGATGGGCACTGGTTCAGTGCAGTTGTTTTTCTTGAAGTTTAGTGTGCTATCAATATATTTCTCAAAAAGTGGCTTTAAATAATTAACTTCTGTCTGAAGAGGAAGACATGGACAGAAGAATACGTTAAGATCCCCGAAATAATGGCAACTAACAGTCATACTCAATAAGTTAATGTCTTATGAATGTTCTGTCATGTACCATGTGTCGCTTGTCCAGCCAGGACTGAACAAATGGCCTCCAGCCCAGGTCGGCGTAATCATTGTAAACCATCCCACAGCGAGACACCGTGGCAGGAGATGCCATTGCTAAGTTCTCCACTTCGAACAGCAGTGACACCTGTAGGAGAAGCATTCACATGACACATGGGTCTACGTGGCTATGCTTGGATCACTGGGTGACTGACGGGATGCAGGATTATTGTCTGTACACACAGACCAATGAGGCCAACAAAAATAATCCCTAGTGGCCAATAGATAAACTTCACCAAGTCTTATTTGGGAACTCACACTGTAGCCCATCATGCACTGTGAACATGTTCCAACATACAAATATAAGTGGACATCATGACTATAGCACTTTCAGTTTAAGCAATGTGACATCTGTATGTTTGTTTACAGTCTAATACTTTTGTCTTCACCCTTTGGCTTGTCCCTTTTTCAGGCGTTGCCACAGCGAGTCAACAATTTCCATCTCACCCTGTCCTCTGTAACCTCAACTCTAACTCCAACTACCTCCGTGTCCTCCCTCACTGCATCCATTATCTCCTAATATCACTGTCCCTCCTCTGAACAGGGCCAAACTGTCTCAATCTGGCGTCTCTAGCTTTTTCTCCATTTAAGTTTAATTCTAAATGCAACGTTGAGAGTTATCCAGCAAAGGCATTTGGACATATTCAAAAACTCAGTTGTTAAACTGTTTACAAGGAACGTAATTCACCATTTCCATTTTTTGCTCTAGCTGGTTCGGAAACGTCAATTTTATCTTCCTCTTCTTTCGGCTTGTCCCATTTACAGCGGGGTTGGGAGGCAGCAAGTCAACATTTTCTCTCTCACCCAGTCCTCTGTATCTCCAACTCTAACTCCAACCACCTCCATGTCCTCTCTCATTGTATCCATTGATCTCCTCTTCATCTCCTATCTGGTAGCTCCAACTCTAGGATCATTCTTCTACCAATATAACTGTCCCTTCTCTGAACATGTCCAAACCATCTTAATCAAGCTTCTCTAGCTTTTTCTCCAAGCTTGTCTCCCCCCAATCACCTCATTTCTGTTCCTGTCCATCGTAGTCCCTAAAGAGAACCTCAACATCTTTAACTCCTCCAGCTCGGCCTCCTGTCTTCTACCTATTGCTGGTCTCACAACTGTCCTGTAAACCTTTCCCTTCACCTTAGCTTACTCTCTTCTATCACAGATCACTCCTGACTCTTTTCTCCAATTGTCCCATCCTGCCTGTCCTCTATTCTTCTCTCTTCCACAGTCTCCACTGCTCTGAACAGTTGATCTAAGTATATGAACTCCTCCACCTTCTCCACCTCTGCTCCTTGTAACCTCACCATTCCAATGTTCTCCCTTTCATTCACACACATATACAACTGACCTTCATTCCTCTTCTCTGTAGTGCAACCCACCACGTCTCTATGTTCTCTTCTAATTGCTGTCTACTCTCACTCCAGATCACATCTGCAAACATCATCATCCATGGAGACTTAGAGTCTAATAGGTTAACTTCTGTTGGTGCCCTCACCTGTTCAGGCATAGAGATTCTCTCCCCATTGATGAGTGTGAGGACCTTGTTGTCATCCATCACTGAGTTCATACTTTCGATCCACAGTGTGTCGACGGGTCCATCAAACACAATCCACTTTTCGTCTGGCCCCTCATCTGCAAAGTCAAATTTTAGGACATGTAGAAATTTGCGTTTTCAAATAATACGACTGGACAGTCATGGATGGTAAAACTAAAGTAAGCTTAACTAAGACAAACTAAGACAGATTTTTATTAATCCCAGAGGTGGTAAATTGGTGTTTAAACAGTAGACAAAACACATGGTAAGGACATAGTTTGAGTCATATTTACTATTCTTTGACTTAAAATTTTAATAATTACTGCACGTTATAAATATATCAAATTGGTCGGCATATTTCAGCTGTCAACAAAAATGAAAGAAAAGCGCACACATATTTGTTAATAATTATTATTAGTTAATATTTTATGTTTTAATTTAACGTTCCACTTGTGATAGGATCGCAGCGGCAAGGTTCAATCAAAAAAATGCTGCAAAAGATAATATTATTTGATATATTTTATGAAGCTTTTATGTGGTTTTGCAACCTTGGTAATAATGTACATAATTTGTACTTAATATTTAATTGGAACAAAATCAGAAACATAATAATTATATGTTTTTTTGTCTTCTGGTT